>JAADYI010000436.1:0-17724 GCA_023338185.1 Lagenidium sp. CBS 127285
TCTTCTCGACGCATGCGTGTGTGTGTGCGTGTGTGTTTGTGTCGGGGGTGGGAGTGTCGTTTCAACGGGGGATCCGCAACGTTTGGACTTGGCCGCAAGTCGTCGACAACCCCAGCGAGCGGACAAGTCGCCGCCAAACACACACGAAATGCACGATCCGACGCCGCCGTCCGGGGCGTCCCTCGCACTCGCACGGAGCGAGATGGGCGACGTCGTCGTCGATGGGACGATCGCCGACCCGGAGGATCTCGCGGCGGCCGAGGATGAAAGCGACGGCGTGAGGACCGATGAAAGCGACGGCGAGGGCCGGCACTCGCCCACGCAGCGCCGCCCGACGCACGACCAGCGCCAACACGGGGAGGCCCTTCTCACGGACGCGTCCCTGAGTCAGTCCCACGATGGGCTCTTGCTCGGGGCCGCGCTCCCGATGCGCCGTCGCTCCACGCGCTCGTTGCTCCACCATCGCTCCTTCTCCATTGCCACGCGGCGAGCGTCCATGAAGCTACCGCGCATCGACTCCCCACGGCGGCGACCGAGCAACTCGGGGACGACAACGACGGATCCGAGTGAGGCCGCACAGGAAGATCCCGACTCGCACGCAAAGACGGTGGGGGCACATGCAACGACCAGCAACACTGCTGCTACTGCTGCTGTTGCGGCCGCGGCCACGTTGTGGCGACGCCTGCGCATTTATTGCGAAGTGGTGCGATTGTTGTACTATCTCGTGACGATCCCCATGCGCTTTGGCCTCTTCTACGATCCCCAAGGCCTCGAGGTCACGTGGTCGACGTCGCTCGGTGGATGGATCGCCGCGGATGTGCTGGTCGATGGCTGTGGGCTTGTGTGCCGCCTCCATCGTCCGCTGCCACTGGAATCAACGACCGGAGAGGACGATCTCGACTTTGGTGATGGTGGCGATGGTCGTGGTCAACGTGGTTCATTGGACGCAAAGCTCGTGCACGCGATGGCCATTGTCGGAAAGGCCCGTGGCGAGCGACCCTCGTGGCCGTATATCATCGCCCCGACGCTCGTCCGTGACAATGGCGACGTCCTCTCCCTCAAGAACGGAGACGCGCAAGGAGAAAACACGTCTCCGAATCGAATCCCGTGGATGAAACTCGGGCATTCGCTCGCTCAGCTTGTCGTCTTCTTCCCATTCGAGATCCCCCTCGCCGTGGCTCGACAGTGGAATCTGATGCACGTCTTCCGATTGACCAAGATCCTCGCGCTCGCGGATGTCCCGCGCGTCGTGGAAGTCTTGAAATTCCGGTGGATCCACATGCACGTGGTGCAGTGGCTCCTGGAGCGGGTCCTCCGTCGTGTCCTCGTCGGTCTCATCCTCATTGCCATCGTGTGGATGCACTGGTCGGCGCTCATTTACCTCCTCATTGCCCACAACGAGTGCGGGCTGGCGTTCGATCGCTGTGAGAATGCGAGCATGTCATGGGCCAGTCGGGATCAACTACAAGGGTCGCCACCGTCACGGGCGTATGCGCGGGCGATGTATTGGGCGTCCCGGACGATCATCACCTTGGGCTTCTCGGACGCCGTGGCCACGACCAACGGGGAGACGTTCTTCACCGTCATCGCCGAATTCCTGGGGGCCTTTTGGTGCGCGAGCGTCATCGCCGCGTGGGCCTATTGGTTCTCGTCCATGCAGAGTGCCGAGCATGCCCACGAGCTCTTCATGCACCGCGTGAAGCGCTTTCTGAGGGGCCGCCCGGGTCAGTATCTGGCAACGAGAGACGACGCCAGTGGCATCGTCGACGCCGGTCCGATCGCCCCCGTGCCCCGTCAACTCCAGTCCCGAATTCTCGCGTTCCTCGCATTCCAGTGGAAAACGACCAGGGAGTTCACCGAGGCCGAGTTCCGGGCGGTCCTGCAACAAGAGCAACTGCAGCACCGACTGCGACGTCAGCTCAAGACCTCGCGGCTTCTCCAGCTGCCGTGTCTTGCGCAGCAGAGCCTCGGATTCGTCAATGCCGTGGCCGAGCGGATGCACCTCGAGATCCTCGCGCCACTCGACTGGGTCCTCGAATATCCCGATACCGAACAGCGCCTCGTGGTGATTCTGTTTGGCGCCGTGGCGGTCATTTCGCCCGGGCTCGGAGCCCAAGACCAGCGCATTCACCTCGCCACCGCCGGGGAGTCGTTTGGGGCGATCACCCTGTTCGAGCCGGGCTTGTTACGAGAACGCGCATTCGCCGAGACGTTTGTCGAGCTCCTCGTGCTCCCCGTTCAAGAGCTGGACGGCGTCCTCTCGTCGTATTACCCGGACAAGGACATTGCGAGTCGGCAACGGGACGAAATGCACGCCGCGGCGCGTGTCGAGTACATCGATTTCAAGACCCGCCGCGCAGCCACACCGTCCAAGACCGAAGCCGTCGACGGGAGTCATCGAGACGCCGTGCAACGGGAGCTGGAGAGATCGAAGAAGTGGCCCCATCGGACATCGCCCTTGCGCGTGTATTGGGATATTCTCCACGGACTCGCACTCTTGTACGTTGCCTTCGAGGTCCCGTACGTCTTCGTCTTCTCGTTTGGCGATCGAGGGACGTTTGGCGGCTGGGCATTCGACCTCACGTTCTCGCTGAGTCTCGTGGTCGAGTGCTTCTTCTACGCGGACATTTACTATCGCCTCACGGCGCCGCAGTTTTCATCCGCGGGCGGCTCGTCGATCTATCGCCGCGTCGGTTGCCTCGTGGACATCGTCGCGGCGGTGCCGCTGGCTGTGATCCTCGACGTCCTCGATGGTGCCATTGGACTTCCGGCGTCTCTTCACTGGCTCTCGGTCCTTCGCTTGCTCCGTTTGCTGCGATTGCACCGCCTCCACCCCGTCGTCCGACGGGTGCTGCATCGCTGGACCGGGGCGACGCAGTTTATCGTCTACTGCGTCCTCGCGATCCTCACGTACAACCATCTCGTGGGGTGCATCTGGTACCTCGTCGGGCACGTTTCCTTGGATGCGAAGAACGTCGTCGTCCCGGATTCCGCGCCGTCGTGGACGCGAACCGAGTGCATTCACATGGCCGAGGCCTTCGCCAACTGCTCGTGGACGCTGATGGACGGCCACGAGGGCCCCACGGCGAGTCGCCCGCGGGCGTACCTCCGGGCCCTGTACTTCTCCATCAGCACCTTCACCACGGTCGCGTACGGGGACATCCTCCCGTACAGTGTCAGCGAGACGTGGTTGGCGAACGCCGCGACGTTCGTGGGGGGGACCCTCTGTTACGCCGTCATTGGGGCCATGGGCGCGGCGATCGCGCGTCTCGCCGCCCGCCGTCGGGGCATCCTCTACGAAGAGCACCTCGTGAATCGAATCTGGGGCCACCACGGCCAGGAGAAGATCACAAGTGCCATCCGCACGCGCGTGCAGCGCTTCCAGCGCTTCAAGCACCAGACCCTCCGCCAGCAAACGCTGGAGCGAACGCTCTTCGGGTCCTTGTCCCGTGGGCTCCGTCGGGAGCTCTCGGCGCACTTGTACCTCCCGATGGTCGGACGCATTGGCTTCATGCTCGGCGCGTCGGATGCCTTCTGCACGGCCATCGCGGGGAAAATGTCCCGGCGGTTCTACTACGAAGGCGAGCAGATCCTCCGTGCGGGGGCCATCGCCCCGGAGGTGATTGTGCTCCGCGCGGGGCGAGTCCGTCAACGGGATCCGCGATCGTGGCTCCTGATCGACGAAATCACATCAAGTGGCTTCACCTTTGGCGAGGTCTCGTTTCTCACGCAGACGCAACCGGTTCAATACTTTTTCGAGACCAGCGCCGTGACCGAGACGGTGACGCTCGAGCATCGGGGCTGGAACGAGGTCCTCGAGCATTTCCCCCACGAGCAAAGGCGACTGTCCAAGTGGAATCCCTTGTCAACGGCCAGCACGTCGTTTGCCGAGATCGTCGTGGCCAGGTGCAGTGGGGATCCACCGGCACCGGCCGACGCTCGGTTGGGGCGGATCACCTTTGGATCCACCCGCCTCCCCACGATGGCCCTGTCGAGGCGATCACGACAACGGCAGCTCAATGGGGCCTTCCGATTGATCTGGGAGCTGGTCATCGGGCACATTGTCATCTACAACTGCTTTCTCATCGTCACGCGCCTGGCGTTCTGGCTCGCGCCTTCCTCCAGGGCGATGCTCGCGCTCACGGCCGTTGACTATGTCTTGGATCTCGCGCTGCTGGTCGACATTGTCCTCAAGTCGACCGTGTTCCTCCCGCAGAGCGACCGCCTCAGCACGCGCGTGTACGCGCGGGCGGAGATCTGGGCAAACTATCGACAGAATGGCTGGTGCCTCGTGGACGTCGTGGCCTCGGCCCCGCTCTACTACGTCGGCGAGGACTTTGCCCTGATGACCCTGTGCCGGGTCCCCCGCTTGCTCCGGGCCGTGCAGCTCCCGGAGATCGCCGAGACCATCCAGCTCACGCTCACGCGGTCGTTGTTGCTGCGCTCCCGGTTCTCGTACTCGGTCGTCGGGCTCGTCAAGGTGCTCTTCATCTTTCTCCTCTCCTGCCACGTCGGGGGGAGCGTCTACTTTGCCATCGCCGACGTTGAGGCCTCACCGACGAACTGGGTCGCCACGGACATCGTCACGACGACCAACCCCGGGGACCCGTTCGTGGCCTACGTCCGGGCCTTCTACTGGTCCATGTCCTCGTTCACGGTCATCAACTACGGGGACATCGTCGCGACGACGACCCGGGAGACCCTGTGGGCGTGCGTCATCTGCCTCTTCGGGACGCTCTTTATGAGCCAGGTCGGGGGTGAGATCGTCGACATCCTCTCCAATCTCGACCGCACGGCGTCGGCCCATCGCGAGCACGTCGAGCACTTTTACCGCCTCGCCCAGCAACGGGGGCTCCCCAGGGCCCTCGTCGCCCGGGCCGCGCGGTGCATGGATTTCCAATTCGATGTCTTTGCGGGCCTGGGCGAGGCCACCGAGGAGCTCTTCCGATCGCTCCCCCGGGGGCTCCGGGAGGAGGTCGCGTGGTGCCTGCACGGCCCCGCGCTCCGTGGGCTCCCGCTCTTCGCGAGCTTCCGCGAGGACCAGCTCCGGGCCCTCGCGGCCCTCTGGCATCCGCACGTGTACTTGCCCGGGGAAGTGCTCTTCCACGAGCGCACGCGGGCCGAGCGCGTCGGGCTCGTGCGACGGGGGACCGTCGAAATCGCCCACCTCGAGTCCCAGTTCGTCCTCGGGACCGTTGGCACGGGCCAACTCGTCGGGGAGCACGCGTTCTTCGCCGAGCACGCGCTGCGTCTCGTATCGTATCGCGCGCTGACGTACTGCGAGCTCCTGCAGCTCCATCGGGAGCAGTGGGAGGGGGACTTTGTCGGGAGCCTCCGCCATGAGGACGCCGTCGAGGCCCTCAACGTCGCGGCGCGAGCGGAATACGACGCCACGCGGGCGACGTGGACGCGCATCTTCGAGAACCTCGGCATGCGCAGCCTTGTTCCCTCCTCGACGGGGTCGAGGACCTCGAGAGATGCGGCGGCGACGACGGCAACGAGCAGCAACAAACTCACGCGCGTGTTCCGGCCGTCGTGCGCGCTGCTGCTGGATGCGCCTTTGATCCTTGGGCAGGCGACGGCAACGAGCGATCACCCACTGGACACGGACGCCGTCACGTACTCGCAGATCTCATCGAATCGATCGCGGAACGCATCCCAAAGCTCGTGGGCGGCCTCGCAGGATTCCAGTGACGAGGCCGAGGCGGACTACGAGGAAGTCGCGACGCCCCCGGACCGGGCCCAGGCTCGTCCACGGCGGAGACGACAATGGGGCTCGATGCCCGCGATCGCCGCGCCGGGGACGTCGTCGTCAGGACCCGACAACCGGAGCTCTCGGCGCATTTCCCATCTCGGGATCGCCGCCACGCGACCACCGGCGATCGCTTCTGATGGCGAGCAACAGCCCGAGACCCGAGGCATGACACCCGTGGATCAACATCATCATCATCATCGTCATCCTCTTGCCATCGTCGACCATCTCGACACGCCGGAGACCCGCGAGGACCCGTCATCCTCATCGTCCGGGCGCTTTGAGGAGCACTCGGCCTTTCGGTATCGCTGGGACGGCGCCAAGTTCCTCGCGACCTTGTACTACGCCCTCGCGATCCCCCTGCGGGTCGCGTTCTACCACGACATCATCGCCGAGCACGGCTCCGAGACCTTCATGCACGCGTGGATCGCCCTCGAGTACCTCGTCGATGCCTTCTTCCTCGTGGACATGTACCTGCGCCTCGAGCGCTTCTCCCCGGTCGTCCGGGGCACGACGATCACCGACGCCCGCGCCCGACGGCGCTGGTACGTGCGCCACGGGGGCTTTGTCACCGATGCCCTCGGGTCCTTCCCCTTTGAGGCCCTCGCGCTCTTGCCGAGTTCCCACGCGGATGCGAACCGCGCGACGCTGCTCGCGAGCATCCTGCGCATGGAGACGCTCGTGCGGTGCTTCCAGCTCGAGTCCCTCTGGCGGCGCCTCGAGCGCTACTACTTCTACGAGCGCCCGACGCTGTCGCTGCACCAGGACGCCATCGCCCTGCTCAAGATCCTCTTCATCGCGATCGTGTCGTCGCACTGGATCGCGTGCCTGTGGTTCTACACGGGCCGCGCGGCGATGCCCGTGGAGCCCACGTCGTGGCTCGGGACCCCGTTCATGTTGGTCCCCGGGGGCCTCGGGGGCCTCGCGGAGCTCGACGCCGTGCCCCTCCGGACCAAGTACCTCCGGGCCTACCACTACGCCATCGGCTCCATCTCGACCGTGACCTACGGGGACATTTGCTCGCGGAACCTCATCGAGACCCTCGAGCAGCTCGTGATCACGTTCCTCTGTCTCGTCTTCTACGGCTACGTCACCGGGGGCTTCCGGCGGATCCTCACGCGCCAGCTTGAGGCCACGCTGGCCCTCGAGGCCCGCGTCGCCCGGATCCGCCAGTTTGGGCTCCACCACCGGCTCTCCGAGGCCTTTGCCTTCCGGGTCTGCGCGCAGCTCCAGCGCCGGCGCAACGCCGCGGGGGACGTCGGGGACGGCCCCGGGGCCCTGCGCCTGCTGACCCCGGGGCTCGGTCGCGAGGTCGCGTGCTTTGTCCGTCGGCGCCTGCTGGTTGGGCGCTCGTCGCCCTTTACCGGCCTCCCGACGGTGCTCATCGCGCGCATCTGCGCCGAGCTCCGGGAGGAGCTCTTCTCGACCGAGGACGTGATCTACGAGCAGTTCTCGACGGGCCGTTGCCTGTACATTGTCGAGACCGGGGGCGTCGTCCTCACGACCGTCGCCCACGGGGACCACACGACCGCCGACCGCCGGTGCGGGCCCCTCGCGGTCTTTGGCGAGCGCTGCGTGCTGGCCCGGAACCCCGAGCCCACGCGCGGGGAGACGGCCATCGCCGCCGAGGCCTCGTGCCTTGTGATCCTCGGCAGCGACGCCCTCACGCGCCTGGCCGCGGACGCGCCCGAGTATGTCGAGATGCTCCGGGCTCGGTGGCTCTCTTGAGGACTATTTCCAGGACCAAATTTGCTCCTTGACACAAATTCGCGTTTTCTTTGTCCGCACAAATAAAAGATTCCGTGTCGCAGACTGTAATATTCCCATGAGCTTCCTGGATGTCCGTCAAACATGGACATCAATGAGCCTTACCCCGTATTTTGACACTGCTTCTCATTGCACTTCTATTGACCCCCATGTCCTCACTCGACCATCCATTTCACCCACACAAGCACACTGCCGCCCATCCAGCCGTCACTCGATTAAACCCGCTCAATCTCCCACGTGAACGATCGTTTGTACACTTGGTCGTAGACGCTAAGTGCTTTTGCTGTGTTTGGCTGTTTTGGTGCTAGACGCATGTAGTCCCTTTCTCGGCTGATCCAACTCCAGTGCGAAGCACCGGATGGTCAGCGAGCTCACCAAGATCACCCTCAATTCCATAATACCAATGCATTCGCATCGATAGACCAGTCAGTCACCCTACTCCTCCAAACACTCGAAACTGCATCACAGCTGGAACCGTGGATCGCTTCTGAGTCACCGGATCTGCGGATCTCTGGATCGCCCCTCACGTTCGCCCTTTGGCGCGATGTCTCCGAGCGCTGATAAACGTGAAATCGTGATGACGAGGGGCGAGCTCACTTTTCAATTCGTCCGCACCTGACTGGACTCTCGACAAGCAATCCAGACGTCCAGGGAGTCGATCCAGCAATCTCAGCCCCTCCTCTCAGCCACCCAGCCAGACGCCGCATGATCGTCCTCACTCGCGCCGTCGTCGCCTGCGGCCTCTTCCTCCTCCTCCACGCGCCCTCGGCGTCGGCGACGGGCCCCGATGGCATCGGCCACGTCCACGCCTCGGCCCAGCACCTCGACAATAATGCTCCGCTCGGCACCCGATCCACGGGCATCACCTTTGCAAGCGCCCTCGAGCCCCGCGCCAACAACAACGACACGGCCGACGCCCACCGCGACCGCCCACGGCTGCTCCTGCGGGACGAGGATGTGCAGTGGCTCCAGGTCCTCGGCGAGGGCTGGGCCGCGCCACTCACGGGCTTTATGCGCGAGGACGCGTACGCGCGGGCCCTCAAGCAGCAGAGCCCCAACGGGACGCTCCCGATCGTGCTGCCGCTCAACGACGCGGGCAAGCGGCGCGTGGGGAACGCCTCCGAGATCGTCCTCGTGAGTCCCGCGGGAACGGAGCTCGCCGTCCTCTCGGCCCCCGAGGTCTTTGCCCATCGCAAGGACGAGCGGATCCATACGATCGTTGGCAAAACAGAGGGGAACGCGAGCCACCCGTACGTCAAGGAGCTCCGCAAGTCGGGCGAGTGGCTCGTCGGGGGCGAGGTCCGACTCCTCAAGCGCATCCGGTACCATGACGGCCTCGACGGGTTCCGCCTGACCCCGGACGAGCTCCGACGGAAATTCGACGCCATGGGCGCGGACGCCGTCGTGGCCCTGCACACACGGGGGTTGACGCACGCCGGCCATGCGCAGCTCCTGGTCGAAGCCCGGCGCCAGCTGATGGACCGCGGGTACAAGAACCCCGTCGCGTGGGTGTCCCCAGTCGGCGGGTGGACCAAGGACGACGCGGTCCCGCTGGACGTGCGCATTCGGCAGCACGAGGCGGGGCTTCGCGAGGGGATGTTCGATCAGAACAACACGGTCGTGGCGATCTGGCCGTCCCCGACGCTCTACGCCGGGCGATCAGAGATCTCGTGGCTCACGCAGAGCCGTAGGAGCGCCGGGGCCACGTTCTTCCTCCTCGACCGCGCCTCGACCGACGATGACGACAAGGACCTGTGCGACGACGACGATGACGACGGCGAGAAGAAGACGAAGAAGCCGAACGATCACCGCCACCTGCTTGGAGCCGCCCGCGACACGGCAGACTCGGGCATTCTGTGCCTCCCCAAGATGTACTACGACGTGACGGATCGCAAGATGAAGCCCAAGGACAAGGCTCGCAAGGACGACTTTGTGAAGATCAAGGAGTCGCGCATTTGGGCGATGGCCGCGGCCGGCGCCAAAGTCTGCGACGGGGACCAGATCCCCAAGGACTGGGAGAAGAACCCAAACTGCGTGCCCCCTGGTCTCATGCCCCCGTCAGCTTGGGACATCGTCGCAGAGTATAGCAAGAACCGTGTGAGCCCCCGGTGGATCCCGTTCTCGACGCAGTTTTCCAACGCCACCGTCGACCCGCAGCGACCGTCCGAGCAGAATGGCACGTTTGGACGCCCCGACTACAAGTACCTGTTCAAGAACGACAAGGGCGAGCCGATCTCGCCCTGGCACCACATCCCGCTGCGGCCGCTCAACAACACGAAGCTATTCAACTTTATCGTCGAGATCCCCCAGGGCATTGGCCACAAGATGGAGGTCAACAAGCAGGAGCCATTCAACAAGATCATGCAGGATCGCACGCACAATGGGACGCGAGGGCGAGATTACCTCTACGGGGTGCCGTTCTTCAACTACGGACTCTTTCCGCAGACCTGGGAGGATCCGAGTGTCAAGGACGCCGAGGGGAACGGCGGCGACAACGATCCCCTAGATGCCATCGAGATCGGCGCCGCGCTTCTGCCCATGGGCTCCGTGAACGCGGTCAAGGTGATTGGCAGCCTGGAGCTCGTCGATCAAGGCGAGGTGGACCACAAGATCCTGGTGATCTCGGCCACGGACCCGGACTTTGATCGGATCAACAACACCGACGACCTGGACATAGTCAAGCCGGGCACCGTCGCGGCGCTGACCGATTGGCTGCGCAACTACAAGATCCCCGAAGGCAAATCCGTGAACCACTTTGGCCAAGAGACGCCAACGTCAGCGGCCGAGGCCGAAGAAGTGGTCCTGGCGACGCACGTGCGCTGGGAAAAGCTCTTGGCCGGCGAGATCCCCAACAAGGACAACTTTTGGCTGGGGTAGGCGCTGCTGCTCGGCATGTATTAGAACGTGCGTTCATTGTTCGATTCATGCGCTCAAGAGGCCGTACCTAGATTCATCCATGGTTGCGTAAGAAGTACACATCATCCATATCCACAAGACCCGATTAGAGTTATCTTGCCCATTGATCGCAATGCACTGCGGCCCGTGACCACCGGCAGCCACGCACCTCAGATCTTTGATCGTTCTGTGCTGTGGAAGCATGAAGCTCGACCACGTCAGAATGCGATCTGACTCGGTGATTGGCGGAGTAGTCGCCGGGGTTGTGGCCAATCCAGGTGGCTTTGTTCACGTGATCTGTAGCCATGTCCCCACTTTACCTTTGCTAGATACTAACAACCCCCTTTATCGAATACGGCTGTTTGCCCAAGCAACGTTTCAGGCCATTGGGGAAATTGGCCAATCCACGACTCGCCTGGTGAATGTGTTGGTAGAATGGTGGTGTGTGATTGGCCGCGATTGGAACCAGTAACACGATAGCTTCCCCCCACGTCCTGCCTCAAGCAAGTCCACGTCGTCTTCAGGAACGGCCGCAATGTATGGACCCGCATGGTGATGTGCTCCTATTCCCCACGAGGCCACCAGAAGGCTGGGTCCCCCAAGAGGAGGAAAGATCCGAGTCCGGTTCTGGGATCTACGGGAGCGCTGTTGTGCTTGCATCATCGCCCCGACGCCACAGTGTCTGTTACAAACCCATTGACCATCACTCCCTCGAGTCCCCTTTCCTCTCGTGAGTCCTCTTCCGTCGAGGTTGGTGTGGGCGTCAGTATCAATTTGAGCATCCCTGGGACAAGAGCCGCAGCGCGCCGGGGCTTTGTGGTTGGAAACGTTGGTGGTGGCGGCAAGTGCAACCAACGGCAACGACAACACACCTCAATCGCGAGCCGACCATGACCAAGAAGCACGCGGACACGACGCTCTACGCGCCTGTGCAGCAGGACGATCTTGAGGGCCCCGAGACCCCGCGGGTCTTCTCTCGGGGCCCCGAGGGGACAGCCTCCGCTCGCCGGGCGCTCGTCCGTCGGATCCTCCTCGCAGCGGTGATCGTCGTTCCGTACATCCTTCTCGCAGCGGTCTTTGTTGGGCGCCTCGATCAGTCCCCGATCGCCGCGACCGGCGCCGCCACCGAGCTCGAGCGCCAATGCGCGAGCCAGCGCCAACACAAGCTCCACACACCCCGGAACGTCTACTACGACTCGTCACTCGTCTCCCGCCCCCAGCGCTATGCCGCTGTCCAGCAAAAGGGCGCCACACTCTGGTTCACGGGACTCTCGGGCAGCGGGAAAAGCACCGTCGGCCGGGCCCTCGAGCGGGAGCTTCTCCGCCGTCGCGTGCACGTCTACCGCCTTGATGGAGACAATGTCCGCATTGGCCTTAACCGGGATCTCGGCTTCTCGGAGACGGACCGCGCCGAGAGCGTTCGCCGCGTCGGGGAGATGTCGGCTCTCTTCTCGGAGGCCGGTGTCATCACCCTCGTTGCGCTGGTCTCGCCCTTCCGCGCACGCCGCGACGAGGTTCGCGAGCTCCACGCCAAGATGAACATTCCCTTTTACGAGGTCTTCGTTGACGTTCCCGTGTCGGTTGCTGCCGATCGGGACGTCAAGGGCCTGTACAAGCGCGCCATCGCCGGTGAAATCAAGGACTTTACGGGCATTTCGTCGCCTTACGAGGCTCCGCTGGCCCCCGAAGTCCACCTCACAACCAACAACATGACTCTCGACGCGGAAGTGAACATGCTCTTGCAGTTCCTCGAGGCCCAGGGCCTCTTGTCGGGCATCGAGGCCCCTCCGACGGGTTACCCAGGCGTGGCCGTGGCCGATGGCGGTAATGCCGTGCTCAATTTTTCGACCATCTACCCGGATGCGCCAAAGTTGGCGTTGCCGTCGGCCGCCGACAACGAGCCCGCGTCGCTGCCGCGCGTGCTTCTGCGAGATGAGGATGTACACTGGCTGCAGGTACTCGGGGAGGGCTGGGCGTCGCCGCTGAAGGGCTTTATGCGCGAGGGCGTCTACCTTCAGTCGCTACATTTTAGCAGTGTGCTCTTCGACGCCGACAATCTGACCAACGGGCAGGTCAACCTGTCGGCCGCGACCGATTTTTCCCAGTACTCGAGCGACGGCGTCTCCAAGGCCAAACGCGTCAACATGCCTGTCCCGATCGTCCTGCCGATCAACGATGCCGCCAAGAAGCGCATTGGCACAGCGGCCAAGGTCGTGCTGATTAGTCCGGCGGGTGAGGAGCTGGCGATATTGTCCGATCCCGAGATCTTCGCGCACCGCAAGGAGGAGCGCATCACCCGGACATTTGGAGCCGTCGACAAGGGCCATCCGTACATCAAGGAGATTCAGAAATCGGGCGAATGGCTACTGGGTGGCGAGATTGAGCTGCTTCAGCGAATCCGCTACAACGATGACCTCGACCAGTACCGCCTGTCCCCCAACGAGCTTCGCAAGCGCTTTGATGAGATGGGGGCGGATGTGGTGCTTGCTTTCCAGACGCGGAACCCGACGCACGCTGGACACGCGTATCTCATGAATTCGGCTCGACAGCAGTTGATTGATCGTGGCTACAAGAACCCAGTTCTGTGGCTCTCCCCATTGGGCGGATGGACGAAAGAAGATGATGTCCCGTTGGATGTCCGTGTTCGTCAGCATGAAGCCATCCTCCGCGACGGGATGTTGGACAAGAACAGTACGGTTCTGGCTATCTGGCCATCGCCGATGATCTACGCTGGGCCCCGCGAGGTGCAATGGCACGCCAAGAGTCGGAGGAATGCGGGCGCAAGTTTCTTTGTGGTTGGACGTGATCCTGCTGGTATCAAGCGATCGGATGGCGACAAGGATGACATTTACCACGGTGACCACGGCCGCTTTGTGCTTCACATGGCCCCCGGGATGGAAGACTTTAATATCCTCTCGTTTACGAAGGTGTATTATGACGTCACGGACCACAAGATGAAGCCGATGGACAAGAGCCGCAAGAAGGATTTCCTCTCGATTTCTGGATCGCGTATGCGGAAGATGGCAAAGGAAGGCTTGCAGAAATGCGAAGGTGACAAGATCCCTGAAGGCTGGGAGCAGAAGCCGACTTGTGTTCCGCAGGGTTTCATGGTCAAGTCGGGCTGGGACATCATGATCGACTACTACCAGAACCGCGACAGCCCTCGCTGGATTCCGTTTGCGACGCAGTTCTCGAAGGCCGTAGTGGATCCCAAGCGTCGTTCCGAGCAACTGGGCACATTTGGCCGCACCGACTACAAGTACTTGTTCAAGAACGACAAGGGCGAGCTCATCTCGCCGTGGCATGACATCCCGCTCCAGCCAGACAACAAGAAGGGTCTATTTAACTTTGTTGTGGAGATCCCGAAGGGCATTGCCCACAAGATGGAGGTCAACAAGGAAGAGAAGCACAATCCGATCATGCAGGACACGACGCACCACGGCACACGGGGGCGGAATTATCTTTATGGGGTGCCCTTCTTCAACTACGGCCTCTTCCCCCAGACCTGGGAGGACCCCAGCGTGAAGGATGCCAAGGGCAATGGCGGTGACAACGACCCACTCGACGTGATCGAGGTCGGCTCTGCGCAACTTCCGATGGGCTCGGTGAACGAGGTCAAGATTCTCGGTAGTTTGGAGCTGGTGGACCAAGGCGAGGTGGATCACAAGATTCTGGTGATCTCGTCCAAGGACCCCGATTTCGACCGGATCAACAGCCCCGACGATCTCCGCAAGGTCAAGCCTGGCGTCCTCGAAGCCCTCGTCGACTGGCTCAAGAACTACAAGATCCCCGAGGGCAAGTCCGTCAACCAGTTTGCCCAGGAGGCCCCCACGTCGGCCGCGGATGCCGAGGGCATCGTTCTGGCCACCCACACACGGTGGCAGAAGCTCCGGGCAGGGGAAATTCCGGTCAAGGACAAGTTTTGGCTCGGGTAGGTAGGTAGGTGGGCTGGTGAAGCCCTGGATGGATTGGTTGGTTGCCGCGAGCTGGGGACACTCCAAGGCACGGCCCAGCGGCACAATGGTTGACTTTGATTGCCCCCCGCCTCGCCGCAATCATCGCATCTCCGTAAAAATATCGTCATAATAAATGTGCATTACCATCAACATGGGGCCGCCCGCCCCCCGCGCAAGATCTCTTTGCTTCTTTTTTCTCTCGCTCAAGTGAAGTTTCTGCACTTTCACGACAATGCGCGCTACAAATATCAAGAGTTGGCGAGTTGTCAAGCTGATAAAGAAATGATCAGAAAAGCAGCAGCGGCAGAAGCCTCGGATCAGGTCGAGCGCCGCCCCTGACGCAAATAACTCGGCCGCGTCCGTCCCCGTCTCTGAGGTCAATGGTGGTGGCTCGCACGGAGCAGCAGCAGCAGCAACAACAGCGCCAGCAACGCACCGCAACGCGCGCGTGACGACGACGGACCATGGGCGGCGGTGGCGGCAAGCGCACGGGTAGCGCCGCGGCGGCCAAGGGCCCGCGCTGTGGGGGCGGGGGCGGAGACGGAGGTCGCGCCAAGGCCGCCAACATCTTTCTCCGGGTGCGTTTTACTTTGTTGAATGGGATGGGATGGGATGGCTCTCGGTCGGGATCATGGACTGACCTGCGCGACACTGACCATTGACAGGAGGAGCGCAAGAGCGATAAACGGCAGGTGCTCGCGGAGGCGCTGGCCGCCAACCTCAAGGCCAAGTACGCCAAGGGGGACCCGGCGTTTGCCGAGTCGATCGCGTCGATGACCCAGCGCCTCGTGCTCCAGACCCAACGACGGATCGTCGAGAGCGACGTCGTGGCCCTCGAGGCCGTGGTCAAGAAGCTGAGCCTCGAGCGGGAGCCGCACCGAGTCAAGAACGGCGGCAATGGGACGCGGACGGCCCCCCCGGGGCCCCATCGCGATAACCTCCACGACCACGCGGGCAGCCCGAGCAAGGGCGATGCCGGCGGTGGCGCGCCGGCCAACCGAAATGGCCGTGGCCTCCCAGAGCCCCTCCAGGGTCAGGACGAGTGGGTGTTGCTCAATGCGCTGACGCTCGTCGAGCACGAAAAGGACAAGGAGCGCGAGAAGCAGCGGGCCCTGGAGAAACAGCGGCTCCAGCGGGCGTGGCTCGATCAGCAGCAGTCGGAAAAGGCCGCGCTCAAGCGCCAGGAGCACCAGCAGCAGCGCGCGCACTATGAGCACCAGGTCCAGGACCTCGGCAAGTGGCAGCAGGAGGAGTCGGCCAAGAAGGAGCGGCAGCAGGCCCAGATCCAGTTGGTCCGGCAGGAGCGCGACGAGCAGCTCCGCCAGCAGCGAATCCGCCAGGAGCAGCTCGCGGCCCAGCGCCGGCGGGAAGAGGAGGCCGATGCCGTTCGCGTGCAACGGGAGCTCCAGCGGCAGGAGGAGGACGCACTGGTCCGGCGGCAGATTGAGCACGAGCGCATGCGGCGTCTGCAGGCCGAGAACGCCCAGGTCCAGGGGTACAAGAACCAGGTCCGGGCCAAGGAGCAGGCCGAGGACGTCAAGCTCATGGAGGCGTACGCCCGGCGCCTGGCCAAGGAAGAGGAGGATCGCATGCGGGCCCTCCAGTCCAAGCTCCAGCGCCGGGACCAGATCCAAAATGGCCTCGCGGCGTCAATTCAAGAACAACTCCGCAAGAAGGAGCGCGAGGACGAGCGCCGGGCGGACGAGTACCAGCGCAAGAAGGACGAAGCCGCGGCCCAGAAGGAGCGCGAACAGCAGGAGCGGCGGCGCCGCGAGGCCCTCGAGCGCAAGCAGTTTCTCGAGCTCCAGCGCCGGCAGAAGAAGGAGCGCGAGCACCAGGAGGTCGAGGAGGACCTCGTGTACGCCGAGAAGGTCCTTCGCGATGGCCGAGAGGCCCGCGAGGAGCAAAAGCGCAAGGCCCTCGAGGTCCGGCAGCGGAATCTGCAGATGCAGGACAAGATCCTCGAGCAGATGCACGAGCAAAAGCAGGGCCAGCCCGCGTCCCCACTGCACTTGCCCCGGGCGCTCATGAACAGCCGCGAGAAGAACATCAACGCCAAGCTCCTGCAGAAGCTCGAGGAGCCCGAGATCACCGAGAAGGTCCTTCAGAAGCTCAGTCCAAGCAAGGATCCGCGGGCCGCGGCCATCTCGACGAGTTTTTATTGAGCCCCCACCCAAGAGCTGCTAAGGTAGAGAGAGAGATCAATGATTTTTGGTTTTGTTTCTTGGCAGTAGCGTCGTTGAGAATGAAAATGCGGTAGGCAAGAACCATCATGCGAGTGTGACTGGGGGGCTGTAGGACTCGAGGCTCACGGGAAATTCACGGGCGCACGGACGGAAGATCGCCGATGATGTGGCCACGGGGCAGTCCCGGGGCGCGAAGTGTTGGCCGTCGTCGGAGGGCTTGTCGTAACACGAGCGGATGGCCCCGAGGCGGTTGCCGCCTTCGCCGGTGTCGTCGGTGGCGCATAGGATCTGCACACGCCGGGGGAACAGCGCGGCCAAGGCATCGACCGACACGACCGGCGCCGACGCGCCGCGGGCCCAGGCGTTGATCTGCCGCGTGGCCCCCTCGATCATCGCGGCCACGCGGAGCCCGGCCTCAAAGTACTCGACGGCTGCGTGCTCGAGGTCGTTCGCGCGGGCCTCGGGGACGAAGCAGAGGCCGTGCTTCTGGAACTCGTGGTTGTAGAGCTCGCAGAGCGTGTCGTCGGTCTGCGGGGCCTGCGTCGGGTCCCGCCAGGCACGGCCCAGGCGCTTGAGGAGGTGCCGGTGGCGCGGGGCGGCGAGGGCCCGTGGGGGAAGCGGGGCGTTGGTCGATGCGTTCGTGGTCGTCGCCCGGCGGCAGCACACGGGGAAATTCGCATCGGCGTCGATCCTGTCGTCCTGGTCGTTGTCCTCGTCGTGATAATTGGGCCAGAGCCCGTGGATCGTCAACTCCGAGGGAACGTGGTGATCGTCATGGCAGCGGAGACCGAGGGGGAACGGGGCGACGCCCCGATGGGCGAGCGTCGCGTCGACCCCGCGGAGGAGGTCCCGGCAATACTGCGGGACAAAGAGCTGCTCCAGGACGAGGAAGGCGTAGTCCCCGGGGCGCCCGTGGCTCGGGGCCCCCGCGCAGATGTTGTAGTCAGTCCCGCTCTGTCGGAAAAACAAAAAGTGGTTTATTCGCCAAGTTACCCCGGATCCATGGCCGCGCCCCCAAAGACACGGGCCCCATGTTGGACCGCGGCCTCAAAGACACGGTCATCCTCCCTTCGCTTTTCTTCCCTTGGCCGGGGCCTTGCCCTTGTTGGCCCTGGGTGCCCGCGGGGCACGACCATCACTCATGCCTCGTCTGGGCGCCCTGGTACCA
>JAADYI010000437.1:0-17716 GCA_023338185.1 Lagenidium sp. CBS 127285
CCCCAGCACCTGTCAATCCCTTTGCGTCGGCGACGAGTGCGATTCCCGCGACGGCGGCGGCGTCAACACCGACGCCCCCGACCCCCACGACATCGACGACGACTGTCGCCCCCAATGTCAGCGCTTCCGCCACCGCCGCGGCGGCGGACGAGGACGCGACGGTGTTTGACGAGGATGAGATTGCTCGGGCCATTGCCCGGTCCTTGGAGGAGCATTAGGCAGCCATCACAGAGCCGTTCATACAGTATCCATCTTGGAACGACGCCCGTCATTCAACGAGTGCATGCACCATGTTGCCAATCCCATCTCTCCCATTGTGTTGTGTGACGTGAGAGTGAGAGAGCTGTTGGATGATGATGCCTTGGGTGCATGCTCGCACAGCTCCGTAGCTAAAGGACCAACACTGTGTCGGTCCATGTGGACGTGACCCAACCAAATATTTCTATGACCATCGGTCCTGGTCCCCGAGCCAATAGCCACCGCCTGGGGATTGGGCCAAAACCCGGGTTTTCCTCGCGGCCACCCAATCGCCGGCGTTTGTCGCGCTCCCATTGATTATTGAGCAATCGCGTGGCTGGCGACGCGACGGCGGCAACCTCCGAGGCATCGATTGACGCACGTTCCCGTGCCTCCTCCTCCTGGCGTCGACACCGCGCGCGCATGGCGATGATGGTCAGCGAACCCACGCAGTCGCAGTCGGGCGCCGCGACCTCCGCCGCCGCAGCGGCGGCAGCAGCAGCAGCAGCGACGACGACGACGGCTGCCGCAATTGGCACCATTCCCATGCCCATGCCCACGACAACGACGACGATGATGCCGTCGACGGCCGCCGTCGCTGCTGTGACCTCGACGGCCGCGGCCACGGTGGCCCCGAGCATGACGATCCCCGCGACGGCCGCCGCGGCCATGTCCACGGAGGCGCTGATGGAGGCCATGACCGCGGCCAATGCAGCGGCCGTGGCGTCGTCGTTCTCGGCGCTGCCCTTTGACGAGCAGCTCCTGGCCATGCCCCCGGAGCTCGCGCAGTCGGACCCGACGGCCCCGGGCAACGCCGCCGCGGCGGCCGCGGCCGCGGCCGCGTTCTTCATCGACACGGCGGCCATCGCCCAGCAGATCGCCGCGGTCGTCAGCGACGAGAAGAAACTCTCGGATGTGGGTGCTGCTGCTGCTCATGCGTTTCTGGATCCTGCTTCAGACTCGGCCGATTGCGAGAGCTCATGATGGTGACGTTGCGTTTTCTTGCGTGCGCAGAACATCCTCGACCTCATTCCCCCACCGCAGCCCATCGTCTCGACGATTCCGACGGTCCCGACGCCAACCACGACGATCGCCGCGGCCGCTGCTGCTGCCGCCGCCGCCGCGACCACAACAGCAGCAGTGACAGCGTCGCTTGTACCCCCGACAATGACGACGACAAAGACGACGACGAACCTGACGACCCCGCTGGCGCCGCCCCCGGGGCTGATGGCCATGCGCGCACTCTCACCGCCCATGTCGCTTCTCCCGGAGCTCTCGCAGACCTCGACGATGCCCCCGCTGGCGCTCTCGGACGCCGCGGCGGCGGCGGCGATCACCTCGGCGGCCAAGGCCGTGACTGCGACTGCCGTTACGACCGCGACCTCGACCCCAGTCGTGTCGGCGATGACGAAGACGATGGCCACGGCTCCAACTCCGACGCCGGCGGCGTCCGCTCCCGTCCCGCCCCAGTCGGTCGTCCCGACGTCGGTGGCCACGGTTCCAACGTCGCTCCCGACGACGGCGGCGATGTCGACGACCGTCGCACCCACAGCGCCGTCGATCGCAGCGGCCGTCGCTGCCGAGGACCGACGGAGAGCTGCCGCCGCCGCGGCCGCCTACCAGGCCGTCTCGGTCCTCCGAAAGGTGCGTGGTGATCATGTCGATGTGTGATCCCGGTAGCATTGAGCTGAGCTCGTCTGTGTCTGGCCCCGACCGACGCAGCGGAAAAGCGCCGATGCGTTCGCCGCGGGGGATGCGGCGTCGTCGGTCTCGGCCGCGGCCACGACGCTGAGCAGCAGCAGCAGTAGCAGCAGCGGGTTCATGGCCACGTCCATGGCCCCGACGACGACGACGACGATGACGACCCCGACGCCCACGCCCATGGCCTCGGCGCTGCAGACGCTCGCCCGGGAAAAGGTCATGAAGGAGCCGCAATCGGGGGACCTCTACGAGTGCGTCATCACCAAGCGCAACGGGGGCCTCGGGCTCACGCTCGCGTGCGTCGACGACCACGTCCAAATCACGGGCCTCGCCCCGGATACGCCCGCGGCCAACAGCGGCATCTGCGTCGGGGACACGCTCGTCGCGGTCTCGGGGCTCCCCGTCCGGGGGCTGCAGTTCTCGACGGTCATTGGCCGCCTAAAGTCGTCGTCCCGCAACTCGGTCGTGCTCAAGCTCCGCCGGAATCCCTGTGCGTGCTCTGCTTGCCCACCGGCCATCGCGCGACGCGTGCAAACAAACGGGAGGGCTCATGGTTTTGTTGATGGTGTGTCTTTGTCGATGCGCACGCAGTCCGACACAATGCCAACGGCAATGGGCTGCCGTATCGGTCCAACGCCGCCGGTCCCGGGGGGCTCAAGCGCCCGGCGCGGCCCTTATCCAAGACCCCCGAGAGTAACAGCGCCAATGTCCTCACCAACAGCAAGTCGATGGCCCTCGAGACGCGGTTAGCGGGCCCAACGCCTGCGTCCTCGGTCGCGGCGGCGGCAGCCGCGGGGCTGCTCCCGCATGCCGCGGCGGATGCCCACGCCGCGGCCACTGCCGCCGCTGTCGCTGCGGCAGCGTTTCAGGTCAAGACCGAGCCCACGACGACCGCCTACTTCCCCACGGACGCCTCGATCCTCTCGCGGCCCCTGTCGACGTCCGCCACGGCCGCCGGGGCCACAGGCCCCGCGACCGCTTCGTCACTGACGCTCGCGGCATCGAGCGCCATGGCCCCGTGGCGCGTGGCCGAGATCGAGCGGGATCGATATCACGCCGAGTGCCGCCGGCTCCGTCAGGACCTGGCCTCAGCCATCGCGTGGCGGCGCCGCGAGCGGTGTACGAGCGACGCCCTCCAGCAGCAGTTTCGGGACATTGCCCACAAGTTTGAGCGGGAGATGCAGACGATCTTCCAGATCGGCAGCGCCTCGGCCGCCGATGGGACCTCGACGGGGGCCAAGTCGCACCACGAGGACCTCGTGGCCCTCCGGCAAAAGCTCCTCGAGGTCAATCATGCCCTCGCCCGGCAGCAGACGGAGATCCTCGAGCTCAAGGAGCGGGATGCCCGTCATGCCTTCCACGAGACCCGCCGTGTCAAGGCCGAGGTCATCCGGGAGATCCAGCGGCGGATGCAGGAGCTCGTCATGGCCATCACCAAGACCCCAACGACGACCACCGGGACCACGTCAACAACAGCAACGACGACGACGATGGCACTGCCCCTGACCCGGGGGTTTGAGGAGCGCATCGATGGCGTGCGACCGAGTGTCTTTGAGCTCATGTTCCAGCCCCACGTCCCCGGGGCTAAGCTCCTCGCGGCGCATCACCACCACCACCATCATCATCATCATCACCATCATCATCATCGATCCACAACGTCAACAAGCGGTGGGCCGCTGATCAAGGAGGAGAAGACGACGACGATCGACCTGAATCTCGACCTCACGACCGCCGCTCAGGTATTTAACGGCGTT
Organism: Lagenidium sp. CBS 127285; assembly: GCA_023338185.1. NCBI lineage: Eukaryota > Oomycota > Peronosporomycetes > Pythiales > Pythiaceae > Lagenidium > Lagenidium sp. CBS 127285. Next base: position 3,693 of record JAADYI010000437.1, read on the forward strand.
TGTGCTTCAGGGGACGAGCAAGTGTTTCTCACGATCGTGACTGGATTGGTCGAGCAGGTTCTGAGTTGGAATCTCCGGGAACAGCAGCCCGCGCGGTCTTTGAGCGTGATGGTGATGGCCCCGGGGATCAAGGTCGAATACACGCCGCACACGGAGGCGCTCGTCCTCCGGTACCACCTCCAGGTCCATGAGGAGAAGCCCTGAGCCACTGGAAACGTGGCCGCCTTCGACATGTTCTGGCGGTCGTCGTACGTGAGGTAGCTGCTGGCATCTCCGCATCTCATACAACACTCATATTCAAATAAAATTGCGAGAATACAGCTCCGCCTCGACTCGGGCGACCGACAACATGCCTTCCTTTACTGATTGAGCAAAAGGCAACTTCACTCAATGTCTCTATTTACCTATCGTTGTAGTTCGTAGTAGTTCGAGGACAATTTTTCTCAACTGTGGGGTGTCGCGAGGAGAATCCGGGTGGTCTTGATTGTAGTAGCGTGGTAGTCGCCGAGTTCACAGCTGTGGGGGCAAGTCTAGGGTATTCCCAAGACTGAGGATGCTCATGGACGAACTCGGGATCAAGGCTGCCCCCGCCGAAGTGACGAGTCCCTGTGGCAACAGCGGCGCCGATTGCGTCGATTCCTTGTGCGTGTGGAACGGCAAGTCCGCAACGTACTCGTTCACTTCAGCCATGACCTGAGCGACATTATCCTGCTCGTTGTCGTGGAGCGCGGCTTGGACGAGGAGCGTGTAGGCCCGAACAAATTGTTGCCGGATGTACTTGTCGCGAGTGCCTTTCAGAACGTGTGCAACATCGTACGAAGTTTCAAATGGATCCTCGATACTCAGCCGCGAGTGGAGCTTCCACTGGAACTGGGCCTTCTTCTCACTCTTAAGCAGCTCACGGCCCATGCGCACCGAAACGACTGTCCGCGAGGCATCGAATTCGAGACCGTAGAACTCGAGGAATCGCAAAAAGAGCTCGCCCACAGTAAGCGTGTTTTTCGCGCCAGCGTCGTGGAGGACCTTGAGCTTCTCCTTCGGGTCCGGGAAGGCGAAGGGATCAAAGAAATACGTCTCGACGTTTTGACCATTTGGTCCATTGTTGTTCGAGCCATCCGATGGCCCGTGCCCGTCGCCTGGAGCACTCGGTGCGCGTGACAGAATACTCGGGAGATCCGAAGCGGTGGACGAGTTACCCCTCTCCCACAGTCGACAGCGTGGGGTGTCTGGGGACGCCGAGGCCAATGGCGGGCAGGTTCGCTTCTCTACTGTGCATTCGCATGCGTATTCGCCATTCCACGTCGGAGGCAGCGTCTGGAGCACTGGGAGAATGGGACTATCTTGACGCTGGAGGAAGTGGATCAACATCAACAAGTAACCATACGAGGAAAGCGTGCTCTCTGCTGCGCAGTTCATCCGGCGACGCTTGACAAATTGCTTCAGCACGAAGGCCAAGACTCGGACACGCTCATCGGCATTAGCGTACGCACGGAGGAGGCTCGTGTTTCGCTGTGCTAGGGAGTTCTCAACACAGAGATCGCATTCGATGCCCGATGCGGCCATCTTGAACATCACGATCGGGATTCGAGCAGAGAGGCGGCTTGGATCAATGTCCGTGAACAGATCAGGGCGTGACTCCAAGTAACCCACAACTTGGGTCAGAATTCGGCGCTTGTCATCGACGGTCATATTGGCGATCATCTCAGGTCGAAGCACCAGACACATATCCATATCACTCTCCGTAGTACCGAAATCGTTTGCTGATGAGCCAAACACATCCAGGTCCGCGTCCACACCCTCCAACTTGCGCACAACCTCGTTGTACACCGAGTCATAGATCTCCTGGCGTTGCTTCCGGAAGGTGTCGGCATCAGGGATTAATCTCTTCGCCTCCTCGTAGATCCACATGGTGAGGTTCTTGGTGATAAACGTTGACCACTTCAGCGCGTCCTTGTCCGCCCGGAGTGGCTCGAAGCCATAATGCTCTTGCCAGTATTTCTTGCGGGCCTCCTCAGTCAAGAAATAGAGACCGCTGACGGCGCAGTACAGGTTTCGCTGGAAGTGGTCAACGTGTTGCCAGCTCTCCGTGGAAATAAACTCTTGCAACCAAGGGTTCGCCTGAACCGCGTTCAAGACGTTCCGAACAGTCCCATGGAATGTCTCGATGGGGCTGGGGATGGTCTCCGTTACCGGATATCGACTCATCTCATCGTCATCCAGGGAAACCAACCCCAAGAGATCGCTGAGGAAATCTTCCAACAGCGTCTGCCCATGGAGAAAAACGGTCTCGATTTGATCAATCAGGCGCATAAACGCCAAGAGGTTACTCAAGATCCCGCCCGTATCCCGCTTGGCCCGGTTCTGACGAAATTTTTCCGTGATCGTCCGCAAGAACTCGATAAAGTGGCTGTAGTCCATGGCGACCTTGAGACGATTGCTTCGGACGATTGTCGTGTTCGAGTAGACACCTGCCGCGTGTGGCGTATGACCCGAGGCATCACTGTTGTCTCCACCGCGTCCATCACTGCTAAACGCCCCTTCACGTTCGCCAAACTCACGATGACGGGGCTTCAGTTCCTCAAAGATCCGAAACTCAAACTCTCCGGGGGAGCGCGGAGCCCGAAACGTGATGCGAGTGTTCCAATGACGCGCCTGACGGTGAATTTTGTTCTCGAAGAGCACCTGCTTGACGAAAATGGGCTTCTCGTTGGTGGGCTGCCCAATGCGGAAGAGCCCAATGAGCAGCACCCTCCCGACACGGCATTCGTCCGTCAGAAGGCTCACTTGGACCTTGATCGTGTCGTTTGGCTTGGTCACCTCGGGACTCACGACCGCGGTCGAACCCCCGCCGCCCGTATTGGGGCCAAGGCTGTCGCGACGTTCCATCCCACCGTTAAATGAACGTGGGGGGCGAGGCATCTCCCCAAAGCCCAGATCCCTCTGAGGCCGTCCAGAGCGATGGTGGCCGCCGCTGGTGAGGTACTTGTCCCGAGCGTAGTGCGGCTCGTCGCGACCACCGCCGCCGGTGTGCAAAAGTCTCAACAGGGCCTCTCCAGAGATGGCCAAGGGCTCGTTCTCGAGGGGCGACGGCGGACGCTGCGGTGCAAGCTGGCGCTGGTGAAACGACGACTGCGGGGCTTGCTGCTGTTGCTGCTGATGGGATTGGGACATCGATTGGAGCCCGCCTTGAAAGCCGAACCCTCCATGCGAATGCTGGCCGCTGAGCTCGATCGTCGATGCATTGGGCTTGTTCAAGAGGCTCAAGAGTTCGTTTCCGGAGTTTGCGAGGGGCTGGTGGGAGCCCGGGGGTGAGCCCCCGCCGGAGCGATACAACGCGGCCATTTGCTGGTTCATCTGATCTCGGAGGCGATCCGAGTCGAGCCCCATGCTTCCCCAAGGACTCGCCCCTGCGCCGCCGCTGCTGGTTGGCGAGGCATTGCCACCAAACGACCCAATGGCCCCCCCACCAGGAGCACCAAACGACTCCCGGGACGAGGAGCCTGGTGGTGGCGGCGGGGGCATCGTCACGGCGCGATCCCCATGATTCCCACCGAGGAAGCCGTGGCCCCCCCTGAGGTTGAGCCCGCTCATCGACTGCGAGAGGTCAAAACCCGCGCCGGGGCTCGAAAAGAGCGCATTCGAGGCAGCAAACGGCGACGCGAGGGCGTGGCCGTGGGGCTGGGAGGCACCGCCGTATGGCGTCTGTCGATGGAGCTGTTGTTGTTGTTGTTGTTGCTGATGGAGACGGTAAAACTGCGCCTCACCACTGAGGGAGAGCCCCCCGTGCGTCGGCGAGGCCCCGCCGGTGCTCATCCCCCACGGCGAGTGCCCCAGCGAGGACGTCGGTGAGCCACCGCCACCGCCGCCACTGAAGCGCTGCTGCGGTTGCTGCTGCTGTTGGTGTTGGTGATGATAGGGATACGCCTGCTGCTGCTGCTGCATGTTTGGCGGCGGCGGCGGTCGACGCCCATAGCCCCCGTTGTTGAGACGACCGCCCCCGACGCCGCTGTTGCTGTTGCTGTCGTCCGCCACACTGGACGGGGGCCGCGACGCCGAGGCCCACGGATCGCGGTCGCTCCCTGGATACTGGTACTGGTGGCTCATGCTGCGATCGGGATCGTCACCGTCACGCTCGATGAGCCCACGGAAACATGAACATGGCATCACCGACTCCGATCGCTGAAGTTACCTTTTGTCAGCCACCGCGCGCTCTCGTTCACTGCCTGCCGTCGTCGTCGCTTCTTGTGCGGGCGGAAACAGTCGGAGATCGATGCGCGATGCGGGGGCCAGTTCCCGCTTTCGCTCCGCGCGCGTGCTCTCTCGCTCTCTCTCGCAGCTCGCAGCTCGTCCCGCGATGAGCGTGTGAAGCTTCGCCGTGTGGGGGCTTTGAGCAGGTGCCGCTCGGTGGTCTCGCGTTTCAACACACACAAAAACACACACAACACGTGTGCTTGCCGTCGCCGCCGCCCCCTTTTGTTTTGTGAGAGTGTTGGCGGAGTGTACCGTACATAGCTTCAATACAGGACTCTATTAACTTCATCCGGGATTGGTGGAAAATATGGTGACCAATTTTGGACCAATGCGCGGATGGATTACCGCCTCGATGAGACCACCAAGTGAAACCAGAACAGCCCCGACGATGGCGCCGCCGACGATCTGGCCGTCGGTCGTCGTGAGTGCGGCGCTAGTCCTCGCGGCCCGGCGCCTCACGGTCCTCGCCGAGGCTCCATGGCTCACGCTCGTGTTCTACACGATGCTCCCGACGCTCGCGTCCATCGCCTGCGTGCAGGAGGGCAAGCTCCTTGGGGTCTTCCAAAAGCTCACCCGCTGGGCCTGGGGCCCAGACGACCCCGTGGACAGCACACGCGACGGCAAACTCCCGGAGGCCCTCGCTGCCGCGCGTTCCGAGCTCCACCGGGCGCTGACGGACCGCTGGCCGACGGCCCACCCCGGCGGTGGGGGCTCGTTTGCCTTTTCCCGGGCCGCGGCGGCCCTGGCCCGGCACCCAACGCAGGTTGGCTCCGAGTTGCTGCGCCAACCCGGGACCGCCATCAGCAGCGGCAACGGCAACGGCGGCAAGTCCCTCTACGACCAGGTCAAGGATCACCTGTCGGACCACGTCTTCGTGAACCACCAGGACGCGCCTATCTACTTTATGGACCCCGCGAACGGGAGCTTCCTCCGGGTGAACGAACAGCACAAACTGGTCTTCACGACGAGCCCCGACGCCTCGTGCCTCTTCCACGTGGTCAAGGGCAAGACCCACCACTGGGGCTTCCACTCGACCGTCCACCAGCGATACCTGGGCCAGAATTTTATGGGCAAGGTCGTCGTGAGCTCCCGGAAACTGAGCTCATGGGAGTCCTTCCGGGTCCTCGAGCAGCCCGACAGCGACCTCCACGGACCCGCGAGGAAGATCTACCTCGTGCTGTGCTCGGCGCGCTTTGGCAAGGGCATGTGGCTGGCCAAGAACCAACGCCGATCGAGCGACACTTACCTCTCCAAGACCTTTGCCAATGCCCTCGCGCTTGTCTACGCGTCAGATCTCTCGGCCTTTGAGTATCTCTCTCGCCACGTCACTCGGCGCGTACTGGTCTCGCCGGCGAGTGCGCCAACCGGGGATGTAGGGTCTAGTTCGATCGACGTCAGTGGGCTGCTTGCCCCCGCAGAGAATCTCGGCGCGGCCTTCCAGGCCCCGGTGCTGATGAACGCCGAGCGCTCGCGGATCTCGCTGCCATGGATCGAAGATGCCCAGTCGAAGCGCTTCTTCGAGCTCTCGGAGAAGGAGATGACGGAAGTAATCTCGACGACTATATCACGCGTATCCATTCGGGAAATTCTCGAGTTCTTCATCAACCAGGACGCCCGACGAGAATGTCATGAGAAGACCAGTCAAGCGCCACCACGGCCAGCGGCGGCCACAGCGCCACCGACGGCTAGCAGCACAGTCCCACCGACGGGTGGTGACACAAAGCTCTGTGAATGGCACCTCCACCCGAATTTTGGATTTGTTCGCAAACTCAGCTACCGGCCTCCAGCCCCCGGCAGTGCCCCCAGCGGTAGTGATCAACAACACGGACAGGAAAGCAGCCCATCTTCTCGATCAACACTGGCGACGATCGCTATTGATCAGTATCACTCGTGCATCGTCAACGAGACCACCATGCAGAAGGCCTCGTTCCGAACCAAGATGTACACGTTGAGCATCCCCCACAGCAACTGCTTCTCGGTTGAGACCATCTTCGAGTTTCAGGAGCTCGCCGACCGCGATATCGGGACGTTCGCCCCAACGTCGACGTTTTCAACCCTCATCTTCAAATGCCGAGCGGGTGTGCACTTTTCCAGACCAACGTCCTTTCGAGCCCAGATCGAGAAGGGCGCGCTAGAGGGTGTCAAGAAAACCTGCGACCGCCTGTTGCAACTCGCAGATCAACATCGCCTCCAGCGTCAGGCTTCGTCCGTATCACTCAAGAGCTCCAATGCTCCGGACGGCAACGTCGCGGATCCACCTGTAGATGCTACGTCTGTGTCACGGGATGCGTTCCCACCTCATACGTTGGCGATCGAGGTCATCAAAGGCATGATTCGCTCCATTCGACGGAGTGACGGCGGGCAACCGTCCTCCCTCGTCGTGCAGATGCCCTGGATGGTATCGAGCAAGACTGGTACGAGCCCAGCGTCTGCGACATCAGAGACGGCGACGACAGCGTCGAGTCCTTATGCGATTGCTGGCTTCTTCGAGAGTCCATCCGAGGCCTTCATGCTCGCGCTCTCGGAGAAACTTGATGCGAAGATCAACCCCCAGCTTGTCTTTGAGACGCTTTTGTCGGACGAATGTTCGTTCTTTCACGGGATCCATCAGCAGAGTGGGAACATGGAGGTCGACATTGGCGCGTGGCGGAGTGTTCAATTGCCACACGGTCGTGAGCCGATTCACGTTCGAAAGCAGGTTTTCTTGATGCCCGTGAGCGGGATCCCTGGCGTCGACGTCGTCCGCGTCGAAGACTACCAGTGTTACGCAATGCGATTCCCGGTGAATACAGCCTCAGATAGCGCCTCTCCCAGTTCCGAGCGCCTCGAATTTGGGATGAAGACCTTTGCTCGGGATCTCCCAGACGGCGAATCGTTCTCGATCGAGGTGATGGTGATCATCGACGCGATGGCCACAATGCAGGTATTCTGCTCGGTCGCGCGGAGTCGGCGTAACGATGGCAGTGATGCTCCCGTGAAGATGCAGCACGGCGGCCCCACGATCACGGAGGCCGAGAACCCCCGCGTCGTGAATGGCACGGCGCGTGGGGTCAAGACGGTGTGGAAGCGCGTCGCGCAGATCCTCGACGACGCCTGCGGGGCCCGCCTTCTGGGTCGGGTCGACCCGCAGCCGCACATCGGGGACATCCGCGACCGGCTCCGAGTCGAGAACAAGCTCCCGAGCCACGACGAACTCGCCTCGGGGATCGTCGAGACCATCGTCGCCGCGGGGTTGTGATCGACAACGTTCTTCCCAATCCATCCATCTACCGTATCCATCCATCGTGCGCTATCCTTTCGGGCCTCTGTGACGTGCGGGCGACAGCGAACCTACTGATACAACATCATCATTTCCATGAACACAACGTCAGCGACCATCACTCCCAATGGATCCGCTGGACAGTTTTACCCAATCCGCAAGCGCGCTGGTTGCCAATCATCGGCCGTTTCACGGATCAGTTACGACCTTTCGGGTGGCGGTTCCCGGGACAGTGACCAGAATGGTGCCCAAAAATGGCCCACAAGTTGCCGTGGGATGTTCAACGACCGCCTCGGGACTGCACACGAGAGGCGCCTCGTGCCTGTGCTGCATGCGGCTGCATGCTACCACTTGCGATTTCTCCGCATCGCGCGCAAGCTCCGATCCGACCCAGGTCCCCAAGTCTCTCGACGGGCGATTCCAGATTCCAGCACGATGAAGCTCCTCGGTCGGTTCCTGGGGGTCTCTGGGGCCCTGGCGATCGTCATTGGGGTCCCGGGCGTCGTCGATGCCTGCACGGTCATCGCCGTCGGACGCAACGCCACCACGGACGGCTCAACGCTGATGGCCCACACGGACGACGCCGGCGGCGGCGCGGGGGACGTTCGCCTCGTGCGGGTCCCAGCGATGGACCACGCCCCGGGCAGCCGCCGGGCGGTCTACAACTTCAACGGGGGCTTTCCCCGGCTCGTGGCCTCGGAGAGGGGCCGCCACTATGCCCCCGCCAACACCAACGAGCAGGTCATGACGCCCCTGGGCTTCATCCCCCAGGTGGCGCACACGTACGCGTACTGGGACCAGGACTATGGGATGATGAACGAGGTGCAGCTGAGCATTGGCGAGAGCACGTGCGGGGCCAAGACCGTCGGCTGGGCCCTGGACGCCGGGACCCACGGGAAGAATCTCTTTGGCATTGCCGAGCTTTCCAAGGTCGCCCTCGAGCGCTGCGACTCGGCGCGGTGTGCCGTCCGGACCATGGGGGACCTCGCCGTCGAGTATGGATTCTACAGCGAGGACAGCGGCGACCCCGCCAAGCCGGACTACGGGGACTCAGCCGAGGCCCTCGCGATTGCCGACAAGTATGGCGAGATTTGGGTCTTTCACGTCCTCACGGGGAAGAATCACTCGAGCGCCGTGTGGGCGGCTCAGCGCGTCCCGAATGACCACATCACGGCACTGGCCAATGGCTTCACGATCCGTCAGATGGACCTCGACAAGGCCGACTGGTTCATGGGCTCGGACAACATCCACGCGTTCGCCACCGAGATGGGCTGGTGGGACCCCTCGAGCGGCCAGCCGTTCGACTTCACCGCGGCTTATGGCTTTGCTGACAAGGACGCGATCGGACCGCTCTACACGGGTCGCCGCATCTGGCGGATCTACGATGTCCTGGCCCCCTCGAAAAACTTTGACGCCCGGCTCGGGAGCTTTTCGCAGTATGAGACGTACCCGTTCTCGGTGAAGCCCGACCAGCTCGTCGAGATCAACACCGTCATGGAGCTCCTGCGCGATCATTACGAGGGAACGCCGTATGATATGACTAAGGGCATCTCAGCGGGACCATTTGGCGCTCCCGTGCGCTGGGGTGGGAGCGCGCAAGGAGTCCAAGGCGGCTGGGAGCGGCCGATCTCGATGTATCGCACGCTTTTTAGCTTTGTCCTGCAGTCTCGGGGGTTCCTCCCTGATGCCATTGGCGGGGTCGCGTGGTATGGCCAAGACGCGCCGCATGGAAGCGTCTACGTGCCATTCTCGTGCCATCAATCGGAGCTTCCCGAGTCGTATCTCCTCGGCAAGCAAAGTGAGTTTCACCCGCAGTCGGCGTGGTGGGCATTCAATTTCGTCAACAATTGGAGCCTCCTCCGCTTTAACGCCATCAACCAAGACGTCCGCCAGGCCATGGGCTCACTCCAGAAAGAGGCGCTGCTCAAGCGCCAGGAGTGGGAGACGCATGCGTTGGCCATGTCGAAGAAGAAGGATGCGACTGATGCCGCCGTGGACAAGTACATGGAGGAGCAAAGCAATGCCTTTGCGACGAAGGTCGTCCAAACGTGGTGGAGCCTCGCGTGGAAGCTCGTCGCCAAGTACAGTAATGGATACGTTACCACTGGTGAAGGCGCCGGGGACACCAAGGCACCTGGGTATCCCGTGTGGTGGCTTCAACTTGGCGAATTCGCCAAGTGGCCGGGGGATTCGTTTACCCCACGTGAGAGTGTGCGGAAGACGCTCTCAGGCTGGGCGGGGGCCCATTTTCGGGCTTCCGTCGCGAGCCCACTGGTGCCGAAGGGAGAGATGCCCGTCAGTCTCATCTGCGGGCTGGTGCTTATGGGATTCGTCCTTGGTGTGAGCATGCTGGCCCTCATTCAGCGCCATCGCCGTCAAGGCTACATCACGGTCCAATAGAGAGTGGACCGGCCAGACGTCCCCATGAGTCGTTCACGTGACAATTACGTAATAGAGCGTCAGTGATACACTGATCATCCCGACGAGCATCGGCCACGACCGGTTGGCCCCGGCCTTGGGAGGCACGTATTCGCGGATCGAGCAACGCGAGAACGTCGTGTTGGGAACGGATTCCCAAGGAGCTTTGATGCACTCGCGCTGCGTCTTCGTGCCCTTGGACGCGAGTTCCTCCTCCTCACTCACACACGGGATGTTGCCACAGACATTTTCGAGGTAGGTGCGGTAGAGGTGCGAGTAGACGCAGCGGTCGGCGACCTCGACGCAAAGCGATCGGCACGGTGGGAGCTGGATGGGCCCGTCGATGGTGGCGTTGACGCACGAGATCGGGACGCCGCCGACCTTGGCATCGAACGTCGAGGCGACCCAGGACAGGCAGTGGAAGTTCCACACGAGCTCGCGGCACTTGGGCGTGTCCTTGAACTGATACTCGTCCCCAAACTTGGAGAGCGCGAGGGTCTTGGCGTCCAGGTCCTCACAGACGCCTTGCTTTTCGAGCTGCGTGGTGGCCTCGCTGTGTCAGACCAAGGTGGGGACATAACCGAGACATCAGCGCAATCTCTCGCGAGGGCCACCGCCGCAAGCTCTGCGTTCGTACCGCGTGTAGCCCAGCACGGGGTCATAGAGGAGATAACCATTCATCCTCGTGCAGTACTGGAGCCCTTGGCACAGGGAGCAATGGCCCACGTCGATCGTTCCCAGCGTTGCCGGGTCGCTGGCCCCCTGGACGACGGCGACGAATCTCCACGGGCCACTTGTCGCCACATACAGCGTCAGCAGCAACCACCGGAGCAGCAGACGCTGCCGCATCGGCAGCGCGAGCGCGCTTTGTCGCGGCGGTCGCATCTTTCCGTCGTTCGGTTGCGCCCTGCGTGCACTCGCCCCAATCGGGTGATGCTGGTTGGGATCATAAACCTTCGAATCCCCAACTCCAAGGTGACCTTTCAAGATCACAGTAGGTACCACGAATGGTACACCAAGCGGCCATTGTACCCATTCAGATGGTACCATCGGCGCTGATTGGTTGGCTGGCGTGGCAAAGTGGCCAAATCGTGTTGTACCCCACCATTTTGAACGGTCGGGTCGGGTGAGTGTGTACGCGTCGTCGTCGCGTCCAGCTCTCGCTCTCCAGCACGCGCCGCCCGCCGCCCGTCACTTTGCCACTGGCCGCCCGCCTGCACAGCAGCTTCGCCCCCCGCCACCGCCACCGCCACCTCACGCCCACACGCACTCGCGAGCCAGCCAGCCAGCGAGCCAACAAGCCCGATGCCGCAGCCCAACGATCCGACGGTCCAGCACTACTTTGACGAGCTCATCCAAGGGGAGCTCGGCGCCGCGCCAATCGCGTGCGCGTTCGCCGGCGAGCCCAAGGGCAAGGCCATCTACGCGGCCCGGGACCTCAAGGCCGGGGAGCCCATCTGGAGCGAGCGGCCGTTCGTTGCCATGCAGCACGAGGACAACAAGGACTTTGCCGACTGCTGCGAGCACTGCTTCGTGTCGCTGATCAGCAGTCCCGACTGCTGGGAGCGCGTCGAGGCCGCCAACGCCGAGCACGGGGACAATGACACGGCCACGTTTGCCGACTTTGAGGCCTCGATTGACCTCCTCCAGAAGCAGGGCGGCAAGAGCGACGAGGAGAGCTACTTTAGCGTCTACCGCCTCGCCAAGAACAAGGTCCAGTGCGTCTGCGGCGTGCAATACTGCTCGGAAAAGTGCAAGCAGGCTGCCTACGACGAACAGCACGCGATTCTCTGCACGCGCTCGGATGAGAACTCGACGCCCATGGGCCACTTTGTCAACCACACGCTCGGTACGTACGTTCAGGGCCCCGATCGTCTTGTCGATGTCGGGGTTGTTTGAGACTCACAGCGCGTTGTGTGGCGTAGTCACGAATGAGATCTTCCAGTTGGCCTCCAAGGTCATCGCCCGGATCCTCATGCGCTTCATCTCGACCCACGATCTCGCGTATGCCCGCCAGCAGGTCGATATGTTCTGCAAGGCCCCATGGTGGGAGGTCGTGACGTCCGAGGAGGACCTCGAGGACGGCCAGACCCTGGAAGAGTGCCAGGAGGCGTTCAAGGGGCTCCTGAACCAGACCCTTGAGCACTTTTCGGCCGGTCTCCGCGATAACCTCGAGGACCTCGAGAAGAAGGACCAGCTCAATGGGCTCTCGGTCGAGGCGGTCCTCGGCTCGTGCGCGGATGTGCTGACGCTCGACTTTTTCGGCCGGATCGTCGGCATGTTTGAGATGAACAACATCAGCCTCGAGATCGACCACCCGTTCCACACGCTCAGCGAGGCGCTGCTCGAGGCCGCGACGGATGAGAAGCGCGAGATGCCCGCGCAGCTGACCAAGGTCAAGAACGCCCTCGAGATCTACGCGGCCAAGTACCAGCATCCGCCGTGCAGCCATGACCACGGTGACGGCGATGACCACGCGCATGATCACCACCATGGTCACGATCACGGCCACGACCACGCGCACGATCACGCCCACGGTCACGCCCACGGGGGCCACGCGCACGGTGCCCACGGTGCCCACGATCACGGTCACGACCACGAGCACCACCACGATCACGAGGGCTGCGGGGACGAGTACGACGAGTGCTGCGGGGGCTACGAGGAGGACTTTGTCGGTGTCGAGGGCACGGCGTTGTTCTCGGTCATCTGCACGATGAACCACAGCTGCGACCCCAACTGCACGGTCATTTACATGAAGGACGGCGCCGCGCAGGTCTACGCGGTCCAGGACATCAAGGTACGGGATCGTGAATGTTTTTGATTAGTGAGTTGGGCGAACTCGACGACTAACGTGTCGTCTGTCGTTGCCGTTGACAGCAAGGGGAAGAGCTCTGCATCTCGTACATTGACGTCGACCAGGACGTCGAGGAGCGCAACGAGTGTCTCAAGGAGTACCAGTTTGAGTGCCACTGCGCACGGTGCGAGGAAGAGCGTCACGCCTGAGCGACGCCGCCGCCGATTGATGCGACGCTCGTTCGCCCGTTGAGTCATGTCCTTCCACTCCCTCCGCACCCCTCCCGCTCCCTCGTTCGGCGGTGATGGCTTCGACCGCTGCTGCTGCTGCTGCTGCCCACACGTGAACCCGATGCCATCACCATGCACGGAGTCGTCGTGAGCTGCTGCTGCTGCTGCGTTGCCGGGCCCGAGGGTGTGTGCATGTGTGGACCTATTCAATACCTCGTGTCGTGTAAAGTGGAAATTCGGTAACTTGCTCGTGAATGAAAGCCCCCTCTCTGCTCGCTCAACCACCATCACAACATCGCATCATCTCGGTCCATTTTGATTGATCCATCGCCTCCACTCGATCATTTCGACTTGTGTGACTCTCATTTGTGCACGCTGTAGGCGACAAGATATGGGCCTCAAGAGACAATCAACGGGGTACGACAAGAAACATTCACGAAGTGGAGCTGTTGGGATGCGATCGCCATCATATCTAGTGCCAAACAAACCGCTTCTACTCTGTGGCAGGAGCAAGTCGCTACCGTGCGTTTGGTATATTCTACAGCATTGGCCCTTGTCGGACTACGCCAAGGCGATTAGAACGGCTGTGGGTCCCGGCGAATACGATCTCAGCCAACTCAAGTGCCTACCAAGGAGCTGGGTGTGAAGATGCGATCGCCATCATTACAAGCAGATTCATCGTCTGTCTTGCCGACACCTCCAAATGGAGAGCAGGGTCCATTCAAATGAAGGTTATGACCAGGAGAAGCAGCGGGACCAGTCCAATGACAGTATGACATGCCGTCACGTGGTTGCTCAAAGACTGTCGTGAAACGTTTCCAACAGTGATCTGGTGAACCTGCGCATGCAAATGGACATCACCGACGGCCATGAGTGGACCCGAAGACCAACTACCACGTTGACCCAGCACCAACCTCCGAGATGCACTCTTTGTGGTCCATGGCCATCTTGCCATTGTTACTCATGTCCCAGTTCGGGTTCGTCTGCGCCTTCACGCCGCGTTTCTGGAGGTGCAGATGCGGCACAGCCACGTCCTCGCCCGTGCACTGCTTGGTCGAGTCCTGACCCAGCA
>JAADYI010000438.1:0-17700 GCA_023338185.1 Lagenidium sp. CBS 127285
CGGTGCTGCTGATCGTGCTGGTGCTGCTGCTGATCCTGTTCCTGGCGATCGTGCCGGCCATCTTCCAGCACTTTGCCGACAAGGTCCAGCTGAGCGTGACCCACTTGGACCTGCTGGAGTTGCCGACGGATCCGAGCTCGCGGGAGGTTGGTGTGGAGTTGAGTTTGCGTCTGAAGCACGACACGTCGATCAAGTCGACGATGCGGGAGGCGAAGGCGAAGTTGTACTATGGTGGTGGTGTGTTTGGGGAGGTGACGATCCCCCCGCAGACGCTGGAGAAGGGTGCGCACGAGTTCGATATTGTGATCCGGGACAAGACCGAGATTCTCGATTCCCAGGTCTTTGAGGAGCTCAGTGTCGCGCTGATGTAGATCAAAGAGGTGGACATTCGGCCAAGGCCAAGATCACGGCCCATGCGCTAGGTTTGACCGGGAGTTTGTCATTCGAGGTCTCCACCAGTTCGCGGACGTCCCGTCCAACTTGACGCGCATGACCCTCGGGTCGTGCGACGGCTCGGCGTGTGTTGCCAAGGTGAATGTGACAAATGAGAACGAATCCGACGTGGGCTTGAATGGCATCGCCGTGCTCAATGTCAGTGTCTTCTATGGTTGAGAAGTATCTCGGGAGCTCGTTGTCACGACGAGAGCGGAATGATCTGCAGACATAGGTGACAATTCAAAAGACAAACGTCACATCCAGAATATTCCGCAAGCTGCTCCAAGATTCTCTTGCAAGAAAGACCGTGATGTTCATCACTGGCGAACAGCCGACCGCGTCGACGATTCCGTTGCTCCGACAAGGAATCTCACAACTCAACATGACCCTGGTCTACAACGAAGGCCTAGGCGGATTTTCCGTAGGGACGTGTGAAATCAGCGCCTTGCTTTCAGGGCGTTGATGGAAGACGAGGCTCTCAATTATACAGAAGACGGCAAACACTCATTGAGCGCTCAGTCCTGATGCTAAGCAGGTTGAACAACCAACTTCTTGCTGAATAGTTTAGACACACTTTTACCAGTTGAACACCTCCTTGTGAAAGTCAAAGCCACACTGACGGGCCAGAGCCTGCGCCTCAACGGTCATGGTCGGCGGCCCACATGCCAGGACAGCCACCTTACGGCCCATGTAACGACTCGAGTTGATATACTCGTCCAGCACAGGCATCCCCCCACGATAGGAAATCAACTCGCCATTGCCACGAACGACCGCGCCATCCGACTTTTCCTCCGAGCAGTGGCAATGCCACGAGACGTTCAGATTGTTGCCCGCATCGCCAACCGGCTGATAGGGATCCTGGACATTGTTGGCGAGAATGGGATCGCCATGGGAGGGCATCAACGCGTCCGTCATAAGCAAGTCCTGCTTGTGGCGTACCGACCACACGAGGTTCCAGTCCTTGGCCTTGGAGCCCTTGGGGCCAAAGAGCATCCGCTGGTTGATCGCACTGAGCAACGGCGTGATCCCAACACCGCCGGCGATGAGAAGGATGATGTCGTAGTCGTCAACATTGATGGACAGCTTGCCAAAGGGACCACAGAGGCTCAGTGAGAGGGCATGTGACGACTTGGCGTGCTGGAACAACTGACGAGTAAACGAGTTGGACGTGCCCATGCCCCGGATGCAAAAGGCCACAGAGTCGCCCTGCGGGGTCGTAATCGCCGAGAACGGATGCCACTGGATCCCTGACAGTGTCGGGATCTTGACCCAAAAGTACGAGCACAAGCCCATGTCCCGCGCAAACGCCTGGGTCTTCTCGGTCGAGTTGAGGATGAGCGTCGTTGAGTATGTCGTCTCGTGCACACTGACGGATGCCTGGTACGACGCTGTGAAGGCCTTCGACCAGCGGTTCAACAGTCCCAACACGTACAGCACCAGTGGCACAATGAGCGCGACACCAATGATCTTGGGCGCGTGGAGGATCGTGAAGACAAAGCCGACGACCGAGAGCACCCGGTGGCTCAAGTAGAACACCTCGAAAAAGGTACGACGCATGTACTCGTTGGCCGTCACGACAATGAGCATGAACGAGATAAACGCCAAAAAGCCCCAGAGGGGGACGACCTCGCCATACTTGTCCGAGCGCAGCACGTCTGTGACCTTGAGTGCGACGATCAAGTGCACAATCGTCGCGACAGCCAGGGCCATGCCCAACCAGCGGTGAAACTTGACCAGGCGCTCAAAGGACGAGCCAAACGTGAGCGACCAGAGCGGGATCCGTGCGACGGGGAGCATCATAAACATCAGCAGCAGCAGGACGACCTGGCCTGACTTGATCGAATCTGACCGCTCGTGGTTGATGGCGACGAGGATCACGGCGGCGGCGATGAACATGAGCATGACGAAGAACTCGCCAATGCGCAGATCCGCGAGGTTCTGTCGGAACATGGTCCACGGGCTCGCGAGGGGCTGGTTCGTCGTCGACTTTACCGGGGGCTGACTGAGGGTCTTGTACAGGAGGACCCGCCCGAGCCCCGTCCGGGCGAGTACGAGGCTCACGATGGCCCCGGCCACGAGCATGGCCGCAAAGGTGATCCCCCCGACAATCGCCGGGCAGTTGTTGCGCTCGCAAAACGGCTCCGTGGCTGTCGTGCTCGCGCCCGTGACAAAGTTGTACGTCTCCGAGCCCTTGGTGCCGGCCTTGTGGCCCGTGATCGGCCACGAGCTCCCATAGGCCCAGATAAACTGCGCCGACTTGGTCGGGTCGATAGTCACATCGTACGGGGACTTGGCGGCGAGCGTGCGCTGGTAGCGGAACGAGAGCGGGGCCTTGGTCGTCGCCGTCTGGACGGCAAAGAACGACTGGTCCGTCTCCTTGATCACCCCGCTCGACGAGTACCCTTCAATGTAGTACGACTCGGGTTTGCCCGTAGCGGCCTGGAAGATCATGACATTGGCCGTCGGTGAGTTGACCATGGCCGCCGTCGGGGCGAGGCCGACGGCAAACCACGTCGCGCTGGTCGCGGCGGCGCCGCTGAGGGTGAACTCGAGGCAGATCTGGTCGCCCTGGACGAGGGAGCGGACCGTGAGGGGGCTCCCACCGAGGGGCGACGGCGTGAGAGCCTGGAAGGCCGAGCTCTGGCACACGGAGGTGGCCGCCGAGGTCGATCCGGCAGCAGGGGCCTGGGCCGTGACGCCCGCCGTCGTGGCCAGGGCCAGCGCGGCCAGGGCGAGGACCCGCGGGAGCATTGTCCAGTGTCAAATCGATCGATGCAGACGCTGGTTGGGGGCCTTGAGTTGAGGGCGGCCAAAGTCGGAATGACGTCTTCCACGGGGCGACCACAGAAGCGCCTGCACGCACGCGAATTGATCGGAGGATGGGACGTTGGGCTGTTGTTGCTGGCGTTGTTCAGCTTTAGACCCCATCAATAATCAGTCTGTCAAAAGGTCAGAAAGATGCTGAGCAGGAGATACCTTTTCGACCAATGAACGTGGAGGTTTCAGTCGAATGAACGAAACGTGTCCAACAGGACCTCCTAAACGGGATACTCGGCGAAATAGTTGTTTAACCACATTCGGGTTACAGTATATTGAAGACGGATTGACGACCTTTGAAAGTCCATACGTTTTGCACCACTTGTGCGACATGGTCCATTGCGGTGGTCTTTGGTCCAACTGGCGATTACGGAATCCGTAAAGGGCGGAAATGGGTACACATGCCGATCAACAATTGCCGGCACCTAGCGACTTGATGGTGGCTGATCACAACGCAGCTGTGGTGGGTGTGCTGCTGACCACCAGCATAATGGTTTTTGAGGTTAGGCCGTAAGCCGCCAGCCACCAGCCACCAGCGCCCCAACGGCCATGTGGGCGTTGATGTGAAGAGATGCAGACGTCGGACAATAGGACACGTCCCCGGTTACGGGGCTGGGTGTCCAAAGACACTATGGGCGCCACACTGGGTCCATGATGGCTGCCTCCAGGGGGCACAACACAACAGCTTCTGTAGTTTCTTGCGAGGTTTCGGAGGGCAATGACTCAGAGAAGAGCAGCCACTTTACAACATAGGGGAATGTAGCCATCGTGCCATTGGAGCTTACTTAGAACAGATACATCAGAGCCCTTCTTGGCACGAGTCCCGTGTGTTGTGCCATGCCGTCAGTTGTTCTGGCGGCGGATGGCGTAGACGGCCATGGTCGCGACCGTGCACAACGTCGCCGCGGCCATCGAGAAGCTAAAGTAATTCTTGGCCAGGTCACGGGCTTCGGTGTGTGGCAGAGGCGGGGATGCTTTTGGTGCATGCTGCTGGTGCTGGTGGTGATGGTGTTGGGGGATCGCCCGCTTCTTCTTGGGGGACGGTCCCTGCTCTGCTGCTCGATGGCGAAGTGCAGTCCCCCCTCCCAATCCCGCGTCGGAGGTCGTCGTGGCGGCGGCGGCGGTCGCGGCTCGCGCCTGGTAGCGCATCTCGGCGTCGAGGTGACTTTGCTTCATTGAGCGCATTTTCTTCGGGGACACGCTTTGGAGACGAACGGTGACGACCGGCCCATGGCCATGGTTGGGGCGCAGTAGGGAGCGCTTTTGAGGCGACGAGGGGGCGTGCGCCTTGGTCTCGGCGGTGGCCAACGGATCCTTGGAGGCGTCGGTCCGCTCTTCCACTTCAACGGGAACGGCCAGTGGAATGTCCGAGGTGTCCTCTTCGACAATCACCTCGGCTTCCTCTTCGACTGGGGACTCCGCTGGGGGCTCCGCGGGACCGGGGAGTTGCATTTCCTGGCGGATCATGAAGAACTGTCCCAAGGCCACTCCGTCATCCACGCTGCAAAAGGGACCCAAGACCGTGGTCGAAGCGACCTACCTCCAAGTCGCTGAAGAGCACGTCGCGGTAGTGCGCAAGGAGCATCAAGACGTCCACGCCGGTTGGGTCCTGGCGGGTGTTTTTCCTTGCAGTCTGCGAAGGATTATCATACTGAGACCATTTTTGCGTCGAGATCATTGTGAATCGCACCCCACGAACCATAAACTCCATCTCGGAGCACTCGCTGAAGATCTGCTGTTGACGCTCTTCGAGGATGCATCTCAGGTCCTGGCGCGGAGAGTCGATCACCGCCAGGAGGCTCCAGAGGCTGACGAGGCGGAGAAGGAGGATCTTCTCATCACGGTTCAGCTCATTGAGCATCGAGCGGACAATGAGCAACGTCTGGAGAGCCGGTGGGCAATCGAGGGATTCCATGACGAGCCCCTTTTTGAACTTGGCGTACACCGCCGGGGGGACCACGGAGACGCGCAAGTTACGAAAGCTGACCTCGACGAGCTCGTTCAGCACCGCGAACGCATCTTCCTTGGACAGATCCACGACCGTTCTCGACAGGAGCTCCATCGCGGTCTCGCTCAGTGCCCCATCGCCGTCGCCGCTGCCTCCCGCGGCGAAGCCTTGCCACTCTCCGCGTTCTTTCTGCACGTGCTCGAGGAGTTGCACGTAGAGGAGCTTGGCCTTGCGGACGGTGTTGTTGTCGATGGGGCCCGTCGCATTGGCCACATAGGATCGGTGCTTGCAGACCTGCCGGAAGAGCACGGTGACGACAGTCCCGAGGACCTGCGAGCACGAGCCGAAGATCGCGCTCCTCATGCTCGGGGCGGCGGGCTGTCGGGACATCTCCGACGTTGGACGGAGCATGCCAGTTGCGTCGCCGTCCATCCGAGTTGGCTGAGACGCGGAGCGCTGGAACGTCTCTCGAGGGTTGGGCTTCTTCGCACTCGCTGGTGGGTCGATCGTATCCTCGGGTTGATTGTTATCTCCTCCGAAGACGACGTCGCTCATGAGCGAGTGCGCCTTCTGGATGGGGAGCGGGCGTTGACGCCCTCCAGCGGGACCCGGAGGTTGGAATGCCATCGTTTACAGAGCCGAGATGGCGCTTATCGCTGATGATTCTGAGCTCGGAGCACGACGTCGCGAGCACGGGCGCGAATCAATGCGTTCACGTTCTTCCCCGCACGAGGCACTCGCTGGCACAAGCCACGTGCGTTGGTTTTGTGGACGGTCACGTGGGGGATCGGGCAATCACACGCGCGTCCCCATAAAGAGCGTCTGGGATCATGAACGACAACGCGGCACGGGGCTGCTCGCTCAAACCAGAACTCGACGCGCCACCGCCCACTAAAGATAGGCAAGAAGTAGAAGAAGAAGCGCCATCGCACAAGCCCAGCTCGGATCGACAGGACATGCACCGACACGGATGGCCACCACCACGATATGCAATGGCGACGAGCACTTCTTTACTTCATTAGAGTATGATAGTTCATCGATCAATGGAGATGATCGTGGATCATGGCAGTGAGCAGCAGTGCGATCCCCATTAATTTTGATACGCGGTCAAACGCCCCGGAACTCGCTGCACTTGGTGGAGTGGGGACTTGGCTCGACGGGACCGGCGGCAGCGAGCTCTTCACGGCGAGCACCTTGGTCGTCCCGCCGACGCAGACCGTGTGATTCACTTGAGGGGTGCAGAAGATGGTCGTGTCGAGCATCGTCTGGCACTTGGCATCCGCAAATTGCAACCAGGTCACCGTGAGGTCGTCGTCGATCCGCATCCGATACCCCACGCGCCCGTCACTCGATGGATGGCACTTGTCATCGGCGGCGATCGCGACCGCGTGACTGAACGGGCCGGAGCAATTGACCCCCGGGGGATACGTGTCGACGATGACGTACGACTGCGTCCCCAGGTGCTTGGCGCTGTCGTCGATGTGGTTGCTGGTGCACGTCTGAAGCGTCGAGAAGGCACCGGACCCGCCGTCCTTGCAGGTCTCGTCACTGGGGCACGTCTCGTTCGTCGGGCGATACTCCCGGACTCGAATGGTCCCCCCGCATTGGGCTTTGTCAAAGACGCACGTCGCTTGGATGCGCGCAGGACCCGCTGCGGTCTCGGCCAATGCGGCGGCGGTCGGCGGCGTCACGGCGACAGCCAACGCGGTGACGACGGTACACAGAGTCAATGGAAGTGACTTGCGTGGCATCGCATGTGGGCAAAAAGTGAAGTGAGTTCGCATGCGTCGAACTGATCATGTTTGTCCGTTCTACCGCTTCGTGCCTCTTCACACACCAGGTTCGAGGACCATGTAGCACAACGTGACGCGCATCACCCGAGTCCGTGCCTGTCGTACCTTGCGACGCACACCCACATCATGAAGCCACGCGAGAGGCCAACTCAAGGGACCAGTTGTTGCCCCAGTATGAACTCTGTGGAGTTTGGAGGGCCCTGACGTACGACATGGTCCGATGATCCATGGACGTGGGGTTGCACCAAGTGCAGTGGTGGCCCGCCCACGAGCTTACACACAAAAGAGCGGCCGTCGGGACTGCTCCTGCTGTTTGCTATGACAACCGAGCTGCTGTTGGGGGATCGTCAGATCAAACGCAGCAGTGAGACACTCGCCAGGCACCCATGTCGGCGTCCACAGCGGGTGCGCGGGGTCTGTTTCTTCCATTCCCGAGCGAGTCAAACGTATTTACTGTATGGTATGATATGAACAGCGGGGACGACACACCAGAGCCCCAGGGCGCCACGGGGCGTCGGACACGAATCAAACCCAGCACGGGCACTAATAACACATGGGGGACCGACATGGCAACGCCCTCTGCTAGATTCCACATTGCAAAACGATGAATCCAATCGGAATTAATGCAAATCCTTTCGCCTTGTCATGAGGGACCGACCCCATGGGACTTTTACGCTGGCCAAAGTTGCCGATCGACGACGATGAATGCCCCGCCACTCAGTATCCAACTTGCTCGGACCAGCACAACCGCGAACAACTCCCACCACCCCTCGCTTGCTCCCGCTCTCGCTCTCTCTCTCTCTCGTCGACGTGAGCACAGCATGCGCCTCCTGCACAACATTGGCTCGACCCTCGCGGCGATGACGCTGTTCGCGCTGAACTCGATCGTGGCCCCTCAGCAAGTGGGTGCGACCCTCCAAGCCACCACCACCACGGCGTCGTCCGTGTGCCAAAGCCCTCAGTTCCAGGGCCTCGCCCCGACGCCGCTCGGGGCGAGTCCGCTGACCATTCGCGCGCTCATCCAAGGGGATCAAGCGTGCCTGGAGTTTGCGTTGAGCCCGTCGGCGCCGGCGGGTATCGCGTGGTTTGCCGTCGGCCTGGCGCAGACCGCCGCCATGGTCAACACCCCCGCGTCGAATGTCATGATCTACCAAGCGGCCGTGGGAAAACCCGAGTCGTACTACATCGAAGGGTACTCGTCCAGCGCCGTTACTAAGGAGCCCGACCAGTCCTTCTTCGCCATCCACGAGACCTCCAAGGCCCCACTCCGGTTCAGCTACCAGCGCACGCTCGCCGCCAAGTCCCCACACGACGTGGTCATCGATCCGACCAAGATGGCGCAGTTTATCTGGGCCTACGGGAGCTCGTGGCCGATCACGGGTCATAGATCGGGGACACGGGGCACGGAGACGTACAATTTCCTCACTGGCGCAAGCGCCGCCGCCGAGAGCCCATTCTGCAGCACGCGCAACTGCCCCGTCGTCGTCGGCTCCGCGGCATTCGGCCTGATGCTTGTGGGGGGCATCCTGCTGAGCACGATCATGGCCAGAACGCGTGTGGGACGTTTCTTCCTGCACCGCGGACTCGTCGCACCCCCAGTCAAGCAGACTACGAACGCGCCCATCCAAGGGCCATTGACGATGGTGCTGCAGAACCTTGCCGATCTTCGAGTTGGGGAGCTAATCATCGTGTTCGTCTTCGCTGGTGCCGTTGCCGCGCTCGTGCTTCTCAACAATAACCAGTCGCAGCAGATCAAGTCGGGTCAGGTGGTGCTTCTGATGATGATGTTTATGATCTTGCCCGTGGCGCGGATCCCCCTTTGGACGCTCACATTTGGTGCCTCGTTCGAGCGAATCGTGAAGTTCCACCGGTGGCTCGGCATGGCAGCCACCGTGGCCAGCGTCGTGCACCTCATCTACTCGCTCAAGGTGACCAGCATCTTGAACTCGGCTGAGTACGGGCGCGTTATTCCTCTCTGGGGCTTCGTCGCATTCGTATCACTTCTCCTCATCGGCTGCACCGCAAACGAAATCGTGCGTCGCAAGTTCTTCAATGTCTTCTACTTCAGCCACCGCGCCTTGTCGATCATGGTCCCGGTCTTCACGATCTTGCACGCACCCAAGACCGTTCTGATTGCCCTCATCGTGCCTCTGGGTTTGTACGTGGTCGGCCTCCTGATTCGCTGGATCAAATCTTTCACGGCATCGCACACGGCGACCGTCGTCACACAATGCTCGACAAAAACCACAACGCTGGTGTTGAACCCGACGGACAAGACAAGAGGATTTGCAAAGACCATGGAACCGTGCTCGTATTTCTGGGTCCAGGTTCCGACAGTGTCTGCATTCGAGTGGCACCCATTCTCGGCAGTTGTCACTCCACAAGGCGATTCCATTGGCTTCTGCATCCGAGCAGTCGGCTCAGGTGGCTCGTTCACCCGTCGGGTGTTCGATGCTTCAAGCAAGCAACCAGTGACAACGATGCAGATCCGCTTGTGCGGTCCATTTGGGAAGCCGTCGGTTGATCTCGATGCATACGATGTCGTCATTCTCATCGGAGGGGGCGTCGGCATCACTCCACTGCTGAGCGCGATCAACCAGCGTCAGTCACTTGAGAGCAAGCCGACGTTTACGGCGGCCACGAAGACCCAGAGCGAATGGAACTTGGTGTGGGCCGTTCGTCACAAGGAGGACCTGCTCATGGCGGATGCGCTCATGGCCTCCAATAATGATGCTGACAATGCCGAAGTCGGCACGGCAATTTTGCCCATCCTCGGTGACCGAAATGTTCAGCAAGACGCGTACCAGCAAACACACGAAGCAGCTCAATCTTCAACGCGCGTATCATGGCATTGTCACTGCTCCGCAGAGACGTCAGACGGGTATATCAAGCATGAAAGTGGGGGTTCCCTGCGCTTCCGGTCTGGGAAGCCTGTCTTGGAGGAGTACATCAACTCGGGTCGCTACGTCGGTCGCCGCGTCGCAGTGCTGGCTTGCGGTCCGCCCACGATGACAGTAGAAGCCCAGGCACTCGCTCGAGAATGTGGTTTTGACTTCCACAAGGAGGTCTTCGGGTGGTAGGGAGATCAAGTATGTGGTTCTCTCCACTAGCAATTCGTTGTCTCCGTGTATTCCAACACCAATTCACACAAAAATAATGACACATGCATCCGAACGTCCCTGACTCACTTACGAATGCGCCAGTGCATTTGTTGTCACTCGACGTAGTCAAAGTCGTCCTTGATCCCCAGCCACTTGTCGACTTCCGACCCGCTGCACCCACGTTTTTGCATTACCCACGAGCGAATCGTGTAGACGTTGTCGGTCCAGCGGTCCGCACCAATCTTGGCAATCCTGACCTTGTTCTCTGTTGTACCAAATCCACGGCAAGAGAAAAGCATTACCATCATCGAGCCCGAGCATGCCCACGAACAAGCTAAATCGTCGAGTACCCAGTTGCTCGAGGATCTCGGGATCGTTCTCAGCCAAGTGTTGGATCCGCTCACGATGGCCATTGACTGTGGCTCGGAGCTCGCTGAGGCGGCGGAGCTTCTCGACCCGATCGTCCTACAGGACGACAACAAATCATCTGCTCTTTAGCCGGACCGACCGTCTTACAACATGGCCTGGAGGGAGCTCCTGAGTGCACAAACCCACCGAGTCGGTGCGAAGGGCGCCCTGGGCGGCGACCTCCCCGCGGACCTTCTCCAGCCGCGTCTGCAGCGTCGCCTTGCGCTGCTCGAGGTCCCCGAGTTTGCGCTTGCGCTGCTGCGAGAGTTTGCTCGGGAAGGACCAAAAGTAATTGCCCGATCCGATCTGCCCACACGAACACCACAGAGTCAGCCAAGCAAATGCATCAGTGCGTAGCTGACTGACGCCTCCACCCGTGCGAACCTTATCAAAATCTACGAGCGCATCGTCCACGAGCGCCTGATTCACGTCCTTGATGGTCTGGAGGACTGCCATCCAAGAGCAATAGAGCACGATCTATACCTATCACGTTCACGTTTGCTGTCACGAAAGGATCAACCAGGCTCACCGACGCCGGCCTTGGCCCCGAGCTTCTCGATCTCCTTGATGTTGTACACGGCCTTGGTCTCGTGGTAGATGCGGAGGATCCGCTCGCGCTTCTCCTCGAGCGACACGCCCTTCTTGCGCTTGGACATGGGTTGAATATTGGTTTGCTTGGTGGGTTTCCTTGCCGTTTGCAAAGGCAAAATCCACAAACAAAACAAAAATGGCGGGAATGAAGTTGGTAACGGTGGGCGGGTTCTTAACGATGGTTTGATTAGGGCCAAGTTGAACGATCACATAGAAAGAGGGAGTGTGCGCATGTCACACGGTTTTGGCATGAACGAGCTCCTGGGTCGCCCCGACGAGCTCGGCCGCACGCTCGAGGGTCCTCTGGGCGTTCATGACGAGCTGCTCGAGGGAGTCGTCATTGTGGATCACCATGTGGGCCTTTTGGACCTTTTCCTGTTGGTGAGGAGGAGCGAGCGATGTGCCACGAGAATGTGAGCGACTGCCTGTGTGCCGATAGAATGACCGCTCCACGTACATGAAGCTTCATCTGCGACTGGATGCGCTTCTCCGCGTCCTCGAGGCGAAGGTTATCACGTTTCACGAGTCGGTGGAGCTCGTTCTCCTCCGAGCACGCAACAGTGATTGTCGGATAGCAAAAATGCTCAAGAAAGTTGGTCTCGAAGAGCAGCGGAGCATCGAAGACCACCAGTCGCTGACGGCGGATGAGCCGGTGGTGCACGAGCTGCTTGAACATCTCCCAGAGGATGAATTTCTAACAGATAAGGCAACGGAATAACGTTACACATCCATCAAGTCAAAGGAACTGATGGTATGCGCTCACATGGGTGCAGGCGTTGAGGACTCTTCGCTTGTCGGGATCACTGAAGATGATCGACCCGAGTTTGGCGCGGTTGATGGTCTGATCGTGGTCGTGGAGCACCTCATTACCAAAATGTTTGACGATTTCCTTGTACGCCCCGCGCCCAGGAAGCACGACCTCCCGCGCAACCAGGTCGGCGTCGATGATAACCGCACCATGGCGCTGAAAGTGATCCGAGACGGTGCTCTTGCCGGTCGCGATGCCACCGGTGAGCCCCACTCCAACGAGCGACGAGCCCAATTGTTGTCCAAAGAACACGGATCCCGCGGCGAGGATGGCTGCGGTCGACGGAAACTAGATGCAAGGTCACGTGAGCCCAAAATCATGAATCCTCACAGAAAAACAGCGATCCTACCATCGGGAGGACGGCGTAGGGGCAGAGCACCAGGATCCACCGCTTCCACGAATACCAAGGCATGCGCTCCTTGAAGAAGCCCGTTGGGAGCCCCGCGAGGAAGCCCGCGAGCGGCAACAGCGCAAGCATCATCCTGAGCAAGGGAGGGGGCGTCAGTCGGATGCGGCAATTGGGTTTGCCGCCACAATGGATCGCAGAGTGATGATCAGCGGACATACCGCCATGTTTTCAGCCAATGTTCAATCGTTAGTATTTCGATTTATGTCCAATGAGTGTCACCGTTTCGTGAAGTAACATGGAACGTTGTTGTTTTGTGTGAAGCGTTGTGTCAGTGCAGATTTGTTTGACGATCAACAGCATCTCCAACAACATGGCGCTTGGCGTTAGGGCCAGCGCGCGGATCTTCTGGGTGCTCCTCACGGACACCTCGCTGCTGCTCGACTTCCTTGAACCGGGGGACGTCCTCAACGCGCTGCACGCCTCTCACGAGCGGCTCCTGGGCCAGCCCCGGGTGCTCTACCAGTGGCTTCACGCCCGCCTGCAGGGGCACTGGCCGACTCTCCCGCCGACGCCCCCGGACGCGTATCTCCAGCCCCGCGTGCTCCTCCTCCTCCTTGAGCAGCTCCACATCATCGACACGTGTACGTTGTCCATTTGATGATTCCGTTTGGGATGAGCTGATGGGCTGTTGGTGGATAAAGTTGCCTTCAACCTCACCTTCGACCCCGAGCGACGCGGCAACAAGATTCGCGTGATGCACGCTGGTTCCGTGTGCCGCACGGCCATGCACGGGACGGTCCTCGGCCATCGATCCTGCCTCCCGGACACAGTCAGTTACTGGGAGTGCGAGGGCATCACCATGGGCTGCTACGTTGGCATCGCCCTGGCCCTGGAGGACACGGAATTCTTGCAGCGACATGGATTCCACCTCGGCGAGGATCCGAGTCGCCGCCCCGAGGTGCTCTTCAGTCGCAAGGCCCTGGCCTGCGACCTGCTGCCGGCGATCATGTACGGACAGACCGGTGAGATCACCACGGGTGAGTTTCGTGGTCCCCGATTGCCACTGCCGGCGCGAATGCGGGCCATCGCCGCGACGCCGATCAGCCCCGATGATATCATTGGGATCGCAGTGGACTTATCACAGGGTCAACTGCTCTTCTTCCACAATGGGCACCTCCAAGCGCGGATTCCACTCGATCGACGACGACAGTACACTCCGATTTTCTCCTGTCGGACCACCACCCCAGGTTTATTCATCCGCAAGAACTCTCAGCCGCCGTGGTCGCTGATCTTCGACCACGCGACGTTCCGGGAAGAGGCCGAATATCTTGCGGCTCAATCGCGCCAAAAGGCACTGGCCCGTGCGCGCGGGGATCAACAGCTCGCCAGTGCCTGGTGAGGAACGATCAAACTATTGTGGCACACCACTCTGTCGCCCCTAGGCAGTGGCGCCTTGGAGTGTGATCACGATCTTGCGCTCATGACCACCACCCCAGCCACCAGCATCGCGATGCTCGCACAGATAAATCCCTACAAGTAGTCGCACCAGTGAAAAAGGTCTGTACAATACACGCGAAAGCTTCGCGCTCGTACCCTGCCACGTGCCCAAGTTGAATTTGCCATTTGTGATCGGAATGTTCAGCGATGCACCGATGAGAGTCGACTTGATGTGCGCAGGCATATCGTCTACAAACAACACACGCAGGGAGCATAGAAGTGAGACCTTTGCAGGAACGGCAAGACAAGTCGCAAAACCGTACCATCGCCCTCCATCGTGTGCTTGAAAAACTCCCTGTTCCGCCATTGCAAACCGACATCAGGAGCCACCTTCACGATGACTACGTTCAACACCTAAGTGCATGTACTTGACGTACTTGTTCCACGACTCGGGGACGATTCGGTTGAACGCGCCCTCCATATCCGACCTACACCCCTCCAAGTTCAAAAACGCCCAGAATTACAGAGCACATCCAGAGACTTTGACTCACCGGACGTCCGCGTCGCAGTTCTCATTCAACGACAGCGACGCCGAGGTGTGCTTGATAAAGAGGTTCGCCATGCCAACCTTGAATTGCTTGAGCTCGGGGAGCTGTCGGATCAAGTCCCGTGATGGAATCTTGGCGGGTCGGCCACGAGGTCACTCGCTCATCGATTCCAGCACTCCCCACCCACCTGCTTTTCAACGTCCCGCGTCACCACTGCAGCAGCAGACACACACTTCCAGTCAGACAATCAAGCTCGCCGCAAGTGGACGTGCATCCGCCCGGGTCAGCCAGGGCCACGCACGCACAGTGGAAACCGCGGCCCGGAGCCGTGAGGCGGATCTCCTTCTGTACCCAGTTGGCCATGTTCTTGATCAAATGCTCGAGTGCTGCGGTGGTGGGAAAGGAAGCAGACACTGACCAATCAACTGCCTCAATTGGCTGTAAATGGAGCATACTCGAACTGGATTGGCCACAATCCATTCGTCATTCTCACGCACAAAGGCCCCACGTCAACATCAGCGCTCTCATGCGGGCGGGCGGGCGGACGGGCGATGGGGAGGGGCAGTAGCATGGCTCACGTCTCTTTTAACTTAGTAGGATGTCCTTACCGGATCCGTTCGACTAATCACTTCTCTTGGTCAAGAGTCACGAGAGCACCGACGTCGGATAGGGCTCGTGGGCCGTGGGCTGAAAGTGCTGCTCGTAGTACCGATCCATGAGCAGCGCCTGGAGCTTGAGATCCCGTCGGCGCTCGGCAAAGTGCAGCGAGAGGCCCCCAACGCGGGCCCCGAATTGCAGGAGGAGCTGGGTGACCTCGTAGTTGCCCAGGAGTGACGCCGCGTCCATCGGATACGTGCCATTGTTCTTGGGGAGGTGCGCGTTGGCCCCCGCGAGGAGCAAGGCCCGGACGACCCCCGTGTGGCCCTTTTGGCTCGCGATGAAGAGAGGGGTCGTGCCGTTCCGGGTCTGTCGATCGACGTCGGCCCCATGGCGGAGGAAGAACTGGACCATCCCCGCGTGGCCCTCCTCGCTCGCAATGTACAGGGGCGTGAGCCCCGAGCGGGTCTGGTCATCGAGCCCCGCGCCCTCGCGGAGGAGCACCTCGGCGACGCCAATGTGGCCCATCCGGGCGGCAATGTGCAGGGCCGTCGAGAGATCCTCCATCCGGGCCTGGATCGCGACCCCAAAGCGCACGAGGAGCTCGACGATCGCAAACTTGCCCTCCTGCGCCGCGATGTAGAGGCACGAAACGCCCCCGCTGGGCCGACGAAAGTTGGGATCGGCCCCGCGCGTGAGGAGGAGCTCGACGACGGCATCGTGGCCCATCTGGCACGCGAGGTAGAGGGGCGAGACGCTGTTGTCCATGAGCACATTGGCGTGCACGTTCGTAAGGTCCAGAATGTCCCGGACAATGTCGACGAAGCCCCGCTCGCAAGCCAAGAAGAGCGCCTGGATGTGGTGGATCGGGTCGGCCGCAACGCGCCTTCGCCCGCGGGCTTGGGCCTTCTCGGCGTGGAGCAGGCGCAGGACCGTCGTACGGTTTCCGTTCTTGGCCCCCACGCAGAGCGCCGTGGCCCCGCCCATGACCGGCGACGCCGTCTGCGCGTTGAACTCGAGCAAGAGGTCGATGATGTCGTCCCAGTTCATCTCGGTCGCAATGTACAAGGGCGTCGCGAGACAGTGGGTCCGCCGATCGACATCCGCGCCGGCCGCGAGGAGCACGCGGATCACATCCGTGAGGCCATTCGTCACGGCCACGCAGAGCGCGCTCGAGCCCTCCTTGTCCGTGACCTCGACGTCCGCGCCGCCGTTCTCAACGAGCATCGGGACGACGCTCGTGAGACCATTCTCGCAGGCAAAGAGCAGCGCAGACATGAAGTCACCCCGGCGTAGGGGCACGTCCAGCAGCGCCCGCCGACCCGAGCTGAGGAGGGTCCGCTCAAAGACCGTCAACGCCCGCGATCCGGTCGTGTCCTCGCTCAGTCGTCGCCTGGCCCGGGCCGTGAACTCGTCGAGCAGCGCCGTGAGGTGGGGGAGGTCGCTCATCTCGTTCGACACGAGGAACGTGAGCTCTTCGACCATGTCGTGCCACTGGAGCTGAACGAGGGCCTCGAGGTGCGCGGGGGTGTGACGCGCGTGGACCTCCTCGAGCGATGGGAAGACCTCCTCGAGGCCATGGACGAGTCCATAGGAGACCCGTGTGTTGGTGAAATCGAGTGTCCGCAGGGCCGGATGCCGGCCCGTGATCTGCCGGTGAGCAAAGGCACCGGTGATGTGCTTGCAGTGGCGCATCGCGATGCTCTCGAGGCGCTGGGACTGGGCATTGAGGATCGACAAGAGCCCAAAGTCGGTGATCTCGAGGCAGTCGGTGATGGTAATGCGCTCGAGGTGCGACCAAAAGCACGACGTGAGGACGAGGAGGTCCCGGTCGCAGAGCGCGCGCTGCCCCGAGAGGTCAATGTGCCGGACGGTGCTGTAGTTGTGGAGGACCGAGAGGAAGGCCCGGTCGAGGGTCGTCGTCGACAGCGGCGAGCGGGTCGACATGTCGAGGGTGTCGAGGGCCAGCGTCTGGACGAGCCGGTGCCAGGAGCGGCAGCAGCTCTTGATCAACTGGTGCTCGCGGACGTCGAGGAATGTGAACACGAGCCGGATGAGCCCCTCCTCGCGGAGAGAAAACTCGAGGTCGCACGTTCGCCGGCGGGTCCGCGACGGGCGGCTCGAGGCCACGGCGACGGGGGCTTCCCAGTCGGCGGCGGGGACGATGATGGCGTCCTTGGCTGGCGACGGCACGCGACGAGGGGCGACCACATCGTGAGCCTCGCTAGCCGGGGCCGCGCTCACGAGGTCGAACGATCGCTTCATCCGTGCCCAAAGAATGGGGTCGCGCGCTGGTCGAGATGTGGTTTGACGCTGTCGCTCGCTGCGGGGTGACGCGGACGCGGCGGTGGTGGTGGTGGTGCTACTGCTGCTGCCGATGTTCCTGGTGCTTGCACTACCACACGGGCGTTCGGTTCAGTCGCGGGGGGAGCCCAGGTCACGTGGGACGAGAGGGGGTCCGGCGCTCAGTCAATCGAAGTCGAGGGCTAAGTTGGCTTGTCGTTTGCCAAGGCAGGCGTTGGTGCCTGGGGACCTGAGCCGGCAGTAATGGCCAAGTGGCGTAAGATCCCATCTTGTCGTCTATTACAGATGGCCCGAGATCCCAACGCACTGGGTGTGGGCAGCACGCGAGAGAGCGTGAAACAGAGACCACGAGAGAGCGAGCGAAAGAGAGAGAGAGAGAGAGAAAAAGCTCGGTGTGTGGACGGTGTCGCTGGATTTCTCGGTCACGTGGGTCGGCACCGAGCACAATCGGTTGTTGTGGTGAATGCGTCTGGAGGACAAGCACGTGGGGGGAGTGTCTCTCCTAAGACACTACTGGTGGCGTTTTTCGCGATGTATTATTATCAATTGCGAAACAAATGCGAG
>JAADYI010000439.1:0-17699 GCA_023338185.1 Lagenidium sp. CBS 127285
CGCGAGCGGCACAGCGCCGTCGCTCGGTGAACCGCTGCCCTTCGTCATGCTCTCGGAAGACAACACGTTCGAGATCGCGGACGAGGCGATCGCCTACCTCCAGCAGATCAAGGGCGCGATCGCCGTCGTGTCCATCGCGGGGCTCTATCGGACGGGCAAGTCGTACCTCCTCAACCTCCTCCTCGGCCGGGACCGCGCCGAGGCCATGTTCAACGTCGGTGCGACGGTCAACGCCTGTACCAAGGGCATCTGGATCTGGGGGCAGCCCCTCGCGCAGGCCACGGGCCTCGAGGGGGCCCCGGATGCCCCGGCGTTCTTCCGCAACCTCCAACGGGACACGACGATCGTCTTCATGGACACTGAGGGCCTCGGCTCGACCGACCGCTCGCAGACGCAGGACACACGGATCTTTGCCCTCGCGCTGCTACTATCATCGCTCTTCATCTACAACAGCCGCGGGGTCATCGACTCGAATGCCATCGAGGATTTGTCCCTCGTTGTGCACCTGACCAAGTACATTCAGGCCAAGGCCCAGGCGTCGAATGACGGCAGCGAGGCCTCGACGGATGGTGCGTTGGAGACGATAGGGAATTCATCGTTGACTGGGGGATTCTCACAGGTTGATGTTTTTATTTAAT
Source organism: Lagenidium sp. CBS 127285 (assembly GCA_023338185.1). Classification (NCBI taxonomy): domain Eukaryota; phylum Oomycota; class Peronosporomycetes; order Pythiales; family Pythiaceae; genus Lagenidium; species Lagenidium sp. CBS 127285. The sequence continues at coordinate 639 of JAADYI010000439.1, forward strand.
CCTCCGCAGGCAGTGAACTCGCGGCGTTCTTTCCCGATTTCCTCTGGGTGGTCCGTGATTTCACGCTCAAGCTCCAGGAGGAGGGCCGCGAGGTGACTCCCCGGGAGTACTTTGAGAGCGCATTGAAACCCCAGCCACCAGTGAACGATGAGGTCGTCCAGAAGAACAAAATCCGCTCGCTCCTCGCGACGTTCTTTCCCAACCGTGACTGCGTAACGATGGTTCGGCCCCTCAACGACGAAAACCTCCTTCGGAACCTCATCAAGCAGCCTTACGAGAGCCTCCGACCGGAATTTCGCGAGCAGATGACCGTCCTCAAGGAGAAAATCTCGACGTCGCTCAAGCCCAAAAGGATGATGAACAACACGCTGAATGGTGGTATGCTCGTCACCCTCGCGCAGAGCTATGTCGATGCCTTCAACAGCGGCTCGAGCCCTGTGATCTCGACTGTCTGGGATCGAGTCATTGAGAACCAGTGCGACCAGGCGCTTGATGCCGCGCGGGACCGATTCAAGCGGACCATTGAAGACCTCATCCTCGAACATAACAGTAAGGCGTGTTAGTCTCGGCTGCCACAACGCCGCCACGGGTGACTCATGTGTTCTGTCTTCAGAGCAACACGATCGGTCATTGTCAGCGCCTGTTGAAGAGCAAGATCTCGAGACCATCTACGACCAAGCGCGCGCCGCAGCCGAGGCAGAACTCTCCCGAGACGAGATTCAGAATAGCGAAAGTCTCGAAGCATACACGCTTCAGTTGTCGACGTTCATGCTGGAGCACTTTGCGGAGGTCCAGACTCGCAACGATGCGGCGTCCAAAGCCTTCAACGAGGCGCTGCTCAAAGAGATCTACCAGCCGCGATCGGAGGAGTTCTTGGACATGAACACACTCCTGGGACGTGTCCCCAACGGGGCGACCGACAGCTCGGACAACGACGGGGCCCGTGTTCTGCACGAGAAACTCGCCGAGTCGAGGGCTATGGTGGAGACGGCCGTTGCAACGTATCGTGCACGGGCATGCGGGCCCAAGAAGAGCGCTGTCCTGGCGGATTTCCTCGCGGACAAGCTCGTCGATGGTCTGGTGGAGTGGGGCACGTTGGTCAAAATGGTGTTTCGGGCCAAAGAGTCTGAGCTCGAGACGCAGATCTCGACGGCCAAGCAGACGCTGCGGGCGCTCGAGGGCAAGGTCAAGGCCGCCCAGGAGGTCCTCTCACAGCAGAAAGAATCGTACGAGCGGGCGTTGCAGACCATCACCGATCGCATCGCCGACGAGCGGGTGACTCTCCGCCAGGAGATCGAGAGCAAGCAGGCAGAGGTCGAGCGTGCGCATGCCCAGGTCGAGCGACTCGCGGCGCTGCACAAGGAGGCGATCGACCGCCTCGACGCGCAGCTGCAGGACGCGCGACAAGAGCGCAAGATCCTCGAGGACGCGCAGCGGGACGTCGAGACCCGTCGCGAGGATGCCCGCCTGGCCACGCGCAACCAGCTCCTCGAGACCGAGCGCAACTTTCACCGCGAGGAGCGGGATCTAATGCAGAGCCAGCAACAACTTCTCCAGAAGGTCGTTGACCTCGAACGACAGCTTGGCGAACAGGACACGGAGCACATGCGGGAGGTATTTAAGCTCGAGAAGGACGGACAGGCGCAGCTCGCGGATCTCCGCATCCAGTACCAGGACGAGCAGGAGGCGCTGAAGGAGCACACGATCCAGGTTGGTACAGTAGTGTGCCGTGTTGTCTCTGCTTGGCGGTTGTGTGTGGGCAACGCGGGTTGACTCACAGAGTGTTGTGGTGGTGGTGGGTGTGTCGACGTGGTAGGATATCCGCAAGCTCAAAGAGCAGCAGGACGGAGAGCTCACGGCACTGCAAGCCGAGCTCAGCGAGAAGAAGGCGCTGCTGTCGTCTCTGCGCGAGCGCCTCGAGGCCAAGGAGGCTCTGGCCGCGCAAAAGAAGAACCGCGGGCTCCTCGGCTCGGGCAGTGGCAATGGCAAGGAAGAGTGCGTGGTGCAGTGAGTAAGTGAGGCCCCGAGTCTTCCGTAATATACAACGACTCAACGTGCGTGAGCTTGTGCTTGCGGTGGTGTGATTGGCTTCGAGTTCGTGAGCGGGTTGAAGTTGAAGACCAACACTCGCTAGCGCGGAAACTCACAGCACTTGCACTCAGCCAAAACAACTCACAAACACAAGAGTATGACCATGTCGACGGCGGTCGCAGCGGGGCCCTCGAGCGACGTCTTCCGGCGCTTTGTCTACGCGACGTTTGCGATGAAGGAGCGCTGGGGGCAGCGGGAGCGGGAAGCGGTACACTCGCGGTGCGGTGACGGTCAGATCTGCACGAGCGCCGAGTCCAGCGTGGCTCGAATGGATGCGACAAAGACGACAACAGTACCATCAGGTGCCAGCTTGACAACAGACGCTGGTTCGGTCGACTTTCTGGAGCTTCTCCAGCCCATTCTTGAGCTGATCGTGCAACACGGGATCTTCGCGCTGCCCTCCACTCACGGGCTACGCATGCATGCGGTCGTCGGTGAATTGTGCGAGTTTGCGAAGGACGCCGGGTTATTCGACAGCGTCGTTGCTATGCTGTGCAGCGTGCTCACAGCTACAACAACGCCGGAAACCACCCCGACGCAGCGCTGCGTCGCCGATCGTACTGTCACCATCGATCTTGATTGCCTGGCGTTCCCCTTTGTGCTCATCTGTGCCCGAAAAATCTTCTAGTCATCATCAGGATGTGCTTCACGAAGTACACGTCGGAGGAAGAAGACCATTTTATCCCGACCAAACATTGCGATGAGGTGAGTCTGCCATCGGCGCGAAATCCACTATTGTTTGAACTCCATGCACTCACTTGTGTGTAAAGTTGCTGGGATGCTTGATATCCAGTCTTCTCACCGAGCTCAACCACGGCAATGAGACCATTTGGCTTTATCACACAGTGGACGTGATAGTGTCGTCACTGAATGCCCTTCTCGGTCTTGACTCCTCATCGGCCGATTGCTCCGATGAAATAGACGACAAAAATTGTCCGTTGCTCGATTCATATTCGGCACTCGAGCGCTGGGTCTGATGACCTACAAGAAAAACGACGAATAAATGCAAAGACTTTGAATTTTAGTTTGCACATGTATTGACATCTTAACTCCATCTCCACGACGATCAATCGTTGCTGTCGGCAGACTCCATCCACGTCGCCGTTGCCTTGGGGGTGTCGATGGTGGTCTGCGGGCGGCAGCGATCGCTCGCCGGGGAGACGCCAAGAACACTAACTGTTCTTCATGGCGTCCTTCACGAAGTTGAAGGAATCATCCTTCTTCTTCATGAACCCAAAGCCCGAGTCCGCCGTCCCCGCTTCTTCACTGGGCTCGTGAATGGTCTTGGCAATGTACCCCGCAGGGGTCATCGCCGCACCAATCACCTGCGAGCCCATGCCGACACTTGGAACTGCCCCCATCATCGGCCCCATGCCCTGCATCTGCATCTGCTGCATGTACTGCATTTGCTGCATGTACTGCATCTGCTGCATCTGCTGCATCTGGGCCATCTGCATCTGCGCTGGATACCCACCCATCATGCCCATGCCCGAGTTCATCGTCATGGACATTGTCCGAGACGGATTGGCTTGAGGCGGAACGGGCTCGAGGAGTGGGTCCAGGATCAGATTCGGCGACGCCGATGATGGGGCTGCGACGGGCGCCGATGTTGCTGGAGGTGTTGGCGTGTCCAACACGGACGGCATCGCCGCAGAAGAAGCGGGAGATGGCCCACCGCCAGACTGGAGTTGCAAGCCACCAAACATATCCGTCATGTTGCCCACTGCCGGTGCCTGTTGCGCAGCTTGAACAGGAGCCGCGGAAGGTCCAGCGGCTGATGTTTGCAAGCCGGAAAAGAGATCTCCACCGCCGTTTGCTGGCGGAGCGTCGTCGAAATCACCAAGCAGATCGGCTTCGCTGGACCGGGTAGCATGTTTTGGACGCTGGGGCGCAGATGTTTTTCGGGGGACTGCGGCAGACGGCGCCCCAGCAGATTGGCCCAACGCACCAAGAATCTTCACAGCGCGGTCACGAATTGCAGCCTTGTCGGACTTCGCACAGGATTCGATTTCGGCATAGTTTTCGCTGAAATAGTCAGCGAAATCATCACAGCCGTCTGCCTTGATGAGGGCGTCAATTGTCGCCAGCGCTTTCGACACAACCTGCAAAGAATCAAGTTAGCTTTGGATCGAAAGAGCGGTCCCTTGTCTCATCGTCAACATACCGTCCACTGAGAGTCGGCGAGGCAGTCTTCGAGCATTGGTCCGACAATCTCGGCATCCAAGGTCAGCGCACTCTTGATAAACGCATCGAGCTTGTCCTTGGGAGGGATGGCTCGCATTCCACCAGGTGCACAGAGAGCTGTCACCAAGTTCCGCTCATAGGCACCATCCGACTGGGCACCTGTCGTCTGTCCAGTGGCGCGAGGAGCTTGACCAACCGGCGTAGGAGACGGAAAACCCGATTGCTTGCTGTAGTCGTATCCACTGAACTCGCGGGATGACGCACGCTCTCGTTGCGGCTCCGCATTGTAGCTTGCAGTACGACTGTCACGAGTTTGCGCTGGAGCAGGCGGAGGGGCGGTTGCTTCAGCTCCCCACACACCACCGGCTCTTCCCTTCTTTCGTTCGCCATCTACAATAGATGTCAGGACGGCCACAGTCTCGGAAGTGCCGCAGTTGGTCGTACCATATCCCTTCTCCTTGAGCTGCGTCATTTGATGCTGATGACCATCGTTTGCAGGATAAGATACAGCACCTGCATTATACGTGTTCGATGGGCGGTAGGTCTCTTCTGGGTTGTAGGAGCCTCCCGTCATGCCATAAGCCCCGCTTGTCGGACCGCGGTTTGTTGCATAGGACCATCCATCGGGTGGGTTCGCGGAGCCCGGCGGTGCGCCACTCATGCTTGGCATGCTGGGTTTTCCTGAATCGCCGCGGTTGAATTTTGACGCTGCTCTCTCTTTAAGACCTTTGAAGAAGCCGCTCTTCTCATCTAGCCACCACAGAGTCAGCAGCAAATAAAATCCGAAAGACTAGTGAATTGTACGAACCGCGTGGATCCTGGTACATCGGGTTGCCAAAGCCCGAAATTTTCTGGTCGTTCATTGGCGGCGGACCACCGTATGGGCCGGGGGCGCCACCAAATCCACCCCCTGATGCGCCCGGCGGTCCCCCGTATGGGTTGTCAGAGTACGGAGCGGGACCTCCGTAAGTCGGCGCTCCCTGTGGCCCTCCATAGCCAGCGTTTGGCCCCGTGTAGCCAGGGCTTGGGCCACCATAGCTGGGATTGGGGCCACCGTAGCCAGGATTCGGCCCGCCATAGCCCGGATTGGGGCCTCCGTAACCTCCCCCTGGTGGACCACCGTAGCCACCTGGGGCGTTGTAGCTCGGCAAGTCGCCAATGTTCGACGTTGGGGCATCATTCGCGTTGGAGCTCTTACCCCACGGCAGTTTGGCACCCCATCCTGAGCTGCTGTTTGCCTCAACTGGATTTCCAACGCCCTGAATTCGCGCTGACATTCCCATGCCACTGAGTCCGGGAGTGTTGTCCGTGTCGTAGATCGCATCGAGGCATTCCTTTGCTGCGTCACGCACACGACGGTAGTACTCATCGCCCTTCAGCGGATCGGGCGGTCCTCGAAACTCTGTGCAAACATTTAACACCACGTCAGCAACCTTTCCTCGACCCGCTCAGGCCACCCAATCATGCCACGCACGGAGGCACTCCTTGATCGTCGGGATGTGCTTCTGCATCTCGCGCTTAAAGTCCACGCGGCCATCGCGGCAGACGTGCTTGATCACCTGTAGCGCCTTGAACTTGATGTTGTGATGCTTGTTCTTGACGCGGGTGATGAGGAACTCCATGACCTTGGAGCACGTGTCGTAGCTGTGCTGCGTCATGCGCGCGATCTCCCCATAGAGGTATCCGGGTGTCGGCGTGTCATCCTTGCTCGTCGCGCGCGTCAGCAGCGCCTTGTCCATCGTCGCCCTCGCTTTTCCGCCGTCGAATATGCAACGCGGGGGCCTCAACTCCCCCCTCGCTTTGCTTTTTGGGGTTTTGTGAATCTGTCTGTCGAGGCAATATATTACCATACATGGACCTAAGATGCGCGGTATTTGCGGTTTTCCATTCCTCGAGGGATCAATCTTGCAACAATCTCCCTTCGACGTTGCGAGATGAGGGTGGATTGCCACGTTGCCCCAACGGTGGGTCCCCGGCGATGAACCCGTTGGAATACGGGTCTGGTCAAAACCCATCAGGAGTGATGAACAGCTTCAACTTCAGCACTCCAATGCCCGAGATGCCTCGCGTCTCGAATCTCTGTGTATGAGCGGAGGTGCGTTGCAGCATGCGATTCGATCGTTTGCACCGGTGCGTTGTAATTCGGATCATGGATGTGCCTGGCCATGGCCTCCGCAGGTGAATCGTGAAACGACGGTGGCTGAACGAGCCTCCAACGACAAGATTAGCGGCAAGCGAACGAAATCTCGTTGGCTCCTTTTGACCCCGACGGAGGATGCGCCGATCGGCCAAGAGCCCGCAGCGGCCCGAGACCGTGACCGAGAAGATCACGGTCTTCGTCTCCACGTGCCAGCTCCATGTGACCGACGGGGACGGGCCCTCGCCGCTGGGGACGACCCTGACGGCCTTCAAGCCCACCAAGTTCCAGGCGCTCGTTCGGGCGACGGCGACGCTGAGTGAGCTCCAGGCGTTCCTTATGTCCCAGTGGATGATCGCCAAGAGCCCGTATGCCGAGATCCCCGCGAGCGAGCAGTTTTACACATTCAAGGGGCGGATCCTCCGCCTCGATGGGACCCTCGATGGCTATTGTACGTGCGTCCACGCACGCGAACGTGCCCATGGGCTCGATGGGGCATTTTCAATTCATCGCGAACGTTTGTATGCGTGCGCGATAGACATCGCACCGAATGATACGATCTACATTCGCTTTTCCTCGTTGGGGCGCATCCTCGATCCCTGTGCCATGTCGACGAGCGAGCTCCGCACCGAGCTCCAGGCACGAAATGCCTATGTGCCCAAACTTCAGCCCGAGGAACTGGTACGACACAACTGGAAACACATCGGAATCAACGTTAAGGACCCGGTCTTGTCTCGATAGATGGCGCGACTTCAAGAAGAGGTCATGCGTGAGAGCCGGATGCAACGACTCCAGCGAGCGACCAAGCGAGAAGATCAAGGACAAGTCGTCTCTATCACCAAGGAACTCGCCCGTTTCCACGCCGCCACGCGTGCCAACGGCAGCACGAAGTCGAGGGATGTGGTCCGATGCGCTAGAAGTGATAACCAATTCCAGCAGCGCCCGGTTTCGCTCGCGTGGCCCCATCCGCCTGCCCCAAATCGTACAGTGTTTCTCTCCATCACTCAGCTCGAGCGATGCTATCAAGCCATTCCCCGGGACGTCCTCGACACGGCAATCTTCGTCTTTGACACGGAGCGAAAGTGGTGGGTTTATCGCGGAGTGAGTGGTGGTTGTTGTGGAGTGAGCTATGGACCAAAAGGAGCCTGTGAATTGGTTGCAGGGTTTTCGACAAGCACAATGTCCTCCAAAAGCAGAGTTTTGACTACAAGTATATGTGCTTCGATGCCGACTTCATCGAGTTCTTGACGCTCAAGGAGGAAATGGGATTGGTCTTCTGGTTTAGGGTGAGAGTTGTTCTTGGCAAGGATGGATTGTTACTATGATCAACTGCTGACTGTCCATTTGTACGCCAGCCCACGAAAAGCTACGAGAAACTGTCGGTGTTTTTCCAGACGATTGAGGACCCAGTGACTCAACTCCCGTACAAACCGCTGATTCTGCGGGAGACGAAATGGTTGACGCTCTGTGGCATCAATGGTTGGGAGGGGAAGCTTCGGCAGGACGGTCGCAAGCGCGACACAACTAAAGTCCCCAAATTCACCAAGAGCATTGCCCGAATCACGAGCAACATCCGGTCACAGAGTTTCGAGTATTTGGCGGTACAGGAGCTGTTGTACCAGTCCAACGCGACGCTGCTATTCGCTCCGCTTTGATGATATATCTAGGAAGACGGATAACACTATGGGAGCTCGAAAAGTGGCAGACATGCATCAATCAGCAACAGGGACGTTCCCTATATCGACAGGAAGTGTCGGCGTCGATGGGGAATCGCTGGTGGTGATCGTCGTCGGTTTACTCGTAGTCCGTGAGTGGCGGGCAGCTGCAGACGAGGTTACGGTCCCCGTGGACGTTGTCGACGCGACCAACGGTGGGCCAGTAAATCTTGTTCTTGCCGTTGAGCTGCCAGGCACCAGGGAACGCCGCCTGCTGGCGCGAGTACTTGCGGTCCCAGGCCGCCGCCGTGACGACGTCGACCGTGTGGGGGGCGTGCTTGAGGGGCGAGTCGGCGACGGCGATCTTACCGGCGCGGATGTCATCAATCTCTTTGCGGATGGTAATCATGGCCTCGCAAAAGCGATCAAGCTCGGCCTTGCTCTCGCTCTCGGTCGGTTCGATCATGAGTGTCCCCGGCACGGGCCAGGACATGGTCGGGCTGTGGAAGCCAAAATCCTGGAGGCGCTTGGCAATGTCCTCCTCGACGATCCCGAGTTCCTTGAACGGACGAATGTCGATGATAAACTCGTGCGCGCAGGTGCCGTTCTTGCCGAGGAAGACAATGTCATAGTGCTCGGCGAGGGTCTTGGCCATGTAGTTGGCATTGAGGATCGCATGCTGCGTCGCGAGCTTGAGTCCCGGTTCACCGAGCATGTGGATGTACATCCACGAGATTGGGAGGATCCCCGCGCTGCCAAAGGGCGCGGCGCTCACGGCCGACTCGGCCTTGAGGACCGTGTGCTGGCCCTCGCCCCCGCATGGGACGACAACGTGGCCCGGGAGATGCGGGGCCAGGTGCGCGGCGACGCCAATCGAGCCCACGCCCGGGCCCCCGCCGCCGTGGGGGATGCAAAAGGTCTTGTGGAGGTTGAGGTGGCAGACATCGGCGCCGATGCCCCCGGGGTTGCACAGCGCGACCTGGGCGTTCATGTTGGCCCCGTCCATGTAGACCTGGCCCCCGTGGTCATGGATGAGCGCGCACATGTCCTTGATGCCCTCCTCAAAGACCCCAAAGGTCGACGGGTAGGTGATCATGAGCGCGCTGAGCTCATTGGCGTGCTTGGCGGCCTTGGCCGCGAGGTCCTCGCGGTCGACGTTGCCGTGCTCGTCCGACTTGACCACGACGACCTTCATCCCGGCCATGACGGCGCTCGCGGGGTTGGTCCCGTGGGCCGACACGGGGATGAGGCACACGTTCCGGTGGCCCTGGCCCTGGGCCCGTTGGTAGTTGCGGATGGCCAGGAGCCCCGCGTACTCGCCCTGGGCCCCCGAGTTGGGCTGCGTCGAGACGGCTGCAAAGCCCGTGATCTCGGCCAGCGTCGCATTGAGCGTGTCGATCATCTCATGGTACCCCCGGGCCTGCTCCGCGGGGACAAACGGGTGGACGTTGGTAAACTCGGGCCATGTGATCGGGGCCAACTCCGAGACCGCATTGAGCTTCATCGTGCACGAGCCCAGGGAGATCATCGAGCGATTGAGGGCGAGGTCCTTGTTCTCGAGGTGCTTGAGGTACCGCATGAGCTCGGTCTCGGAGCGGTACTTTTGGAAGATCCCATGCTGGAGGTACGGCGACTGGCGGCGCAGGGACACGGGGATGCTCTCGGCCTGGAGGGCCTCCGCGCGTGGGCTGAGGGCCCGGAGGTCCTCGGCCGAGGTCACGGCCTCACCCCCAAGGGCCTGGACCACGGCCACGAGGTCCTCGAGGTCGATCGACTCGCCCATGGCCACGCCAACGCGCGTATCGTCGATGCGCCGGACGTTGACGCCCCGGTCCGCGGCCCGCTGGAGGACCTCATCGGCGGTGAAGCCCGAGCCCCGGACGTCAATGTCGAGCGTGTCGAAAAACGTCGCATTGCGGACCTCGCAGGCCGTGTGCTCGGCGACGGCCGCCGCGAGCGTCGCGGCGTAGAGGTGCAGGCGGTCGGCGATGGCCCCGATGCCCTCGGGCCCGTGGTAGATGGCATAGGCCGCGGCCATGTTGGCCAGGAGCGCCTGGGCCGTGCAAATGTTGCTCGTGGCCTTGTCCCGGCGGATGTGCTGCTCGCGGGTCTGCATGGCCATGCGCAGCGCGGGCTCCCCCCGGGCGTCCTTGGACACGCCAATGATCCGCCCGGGGAGCTTGCGGTGGTGCTTGGGGGTCGTCGCGAGGTACGCCGCGTGGGGGCCGCCAAACATCATGGGCACACCAAAGCGCTGGGCCGAGCCGACCGTGATGTCGGCCCCGAGTTCCCCCGGGGGCGTGAGCTTGGTCAGCGACAGGAGATCCGCGGCGACCGTGACGAGGAGCCCATCGGCCTGCGCCGCGCGGACAAAGCCGGCATAGTCCTCGACGGCCCCAAAGGTATTGGGGTACTGCACGAGCACACCACTAAAGCGCCGGGCGGCGTCGGTGCCGAGCCCGAGGTCCGTGCGGGGGTCGCCAATGACCAGGTCGATGCCGACATTGTCGGCGCGGGTGCGCATGACCCCGAGCGTCTGCGGGTGGCAGTCGGCGGCGACAAAGAACGCCGGGCGCTTGCCCCCGGCCGAGCCATGCGAGAGGCTCATGGCCTCGGCGGCGGCCGTGCCCTCGTCGAGGAGCGAGGCATTCGAGAAGGCCATGCCCGTGAGCTCGAGGACCATGGTCTGGAAGTTGAGGAGCATCTCGAGGCGGCCCTGGGAGACCTCGGCCTGGTACGGCGTGTACGATGTGTACCACCCGGGGTTCTCGAGCATGTTCCGGAGGATCGGCCCCGGGGTCAGGCAGTCGTAGTAGCCCATGCCGATGCACGACTTGAGCGTCCGGTTCTTGGCGGCGATGGTCGCGAGCTTGGCGAGGGCCTCGCTCTCGGTCAGGGGCGCGGGGAGCGCCAGAGGCGCCGCGAGGCGGATCTCCCGGGGCACCGTCGCGTCGATGAGCGCATCGAGCGAGGGGAAGCCGACCGTGGCGAGCATGGCCTCGCGCTCCGCGGGCGTGGGGCCAATGTGCCGCGGGAGGAAGGCATCGGTGCGCTGGAACTTGTCGACCACCGACGACGCGGCGAAGGGCCGCTTGGCCGCGGCCAGGAGTGGCCGGCGATGGCGGCGGAGGAGCCCACGGGCGAGCATCGGGGGCGGGTGGGAGGAGGGGGAGGGTGAGGGGAGAGGAGGAGGGGGAGGAGGGTGCCTGGGCGCTCTCCGCCGTGGACGAAAGTGATGCTCGCCAACGTGGGCCACAGGGTCACACCACCACAGGCCTGACCGGCCACGCATCCGCTGTTGAGAGTTGAACTCTGGGGATTTGTGCCAAGGATCTCAAGGTTGTGAGGTTTTATCCCGGGGGGCCAGCTGTCTGGTGGCACCGCATCGACGTCACACATTTTGATCGACGCGGCCGTTCTTTGCGCAGGGGGAGGGGCTGTCGAAAACGTCAAAAACGTCATGAACTCACAGAGTCTGTCAGAGGATGCCGCCCAAGAGAAAAGCACGAACGATGCAAACGCGCCAAGTTGATTGATGGAGAAAACGTTAGGGCCTTTGCGTGTGAGCTCCGTGCGTGGTTGATGAAGAAGTGCTTCCACTTTTCAATTTCGTAAGTTGTAGTAGCATTGGGGATGCTATCGCTCGAGTGCGTGGTCATTGGGGACGGGGGCATCTTCGTCGTCGACATTGATCGGAACAAGAAAGTCGGACATCTCAAGAAATTGATCAAGAAGGAGAAGAACTATGAGTTTCCAGCGGATCAGTTGACGCTCTATCTTGCAAAGCGTGGCGGGAAGTGGCTGTCATTGACTGACTCCGAGGTCCAGCAGTTGTTGGAAGGTGAGGACATCACTCCCGAGGGGATCAGCGCGATGATGAATGATTCTTCCAAACTGAATCCGACGCTACGACTTCGAAACGGCAGTTTTCATTTTCCAGAGCACGATGTGGCCCGTGAAGCGGAGATTCACGTATTGGTCGCCCTCCCAGTGCATGCCAAGAATGTCCCGACCCATGGGTCTGATGATGTTGCTCGCTTTGGCCGCAAGTTGCAGCATTTATCGATAGCAAGTTTCGACTCGATGAGCAAGTTGACTCATGGGGCTGGTGATGTTGGCCGCAACCTGCAGCAGTTGTCGATGGCATGTTTGGTCTTGATGGGCAAGTTGACATCCCTGTGTCTCGCGACGATGTCTGATGTCGCTGCCAATCTCAAGGCTCGATGGTGGGGGAAGTCTCATTCTACTTAGCTGGGGGTTCCGGTGCCACCTGAAATCGGTCGCCACGAGCTGAGACTCGATGCGTGTGCCCATTTTGTTTGTAGTTTACTTCTCCAAAAAAATCAACTTTGATTTGGCTAGTTTTGCTTTGTGGCTGGATTTGGCTTAGTTCTAGTTCATTAGTGGTTGGTGGTGAGCTGAGCCAACCCCGACCAGATGCGCTCAACGTCGCCAACGGCCTCGGTGACGAGCATGCGGCCGTCCTCCGTGAGGAACTCACCGCGGGCGTCGAGGAACGCGAGCCACGGGAGGAGCGTCGTGTAGTCGTCCTTGAGCTCCTGCCGCTTGTCCCGTTGGGCAAAGGGAATCGCCGTCCAGGGCATCTCGGCAAAGTACCCAGTAAACTCGTCGTCGTCCTTGTCCGAGGACACGTAGACGATCTCAAAGTCCGGATGGACCTCGCGCATGTCATCGTAGACCGTCGCGAGCAGCGGCGTGAACTCCCGGCACGGGAGGCAGCTCTTGGCGCTGAAGTAGATGCCCACAAAGGTCTTGCCCCGCAGCGCGTCCTCGGTCTTGACCGGGCCATTGGCAGTGAGGAGCTCGGCCCCAAAGATCTCGCTCCACGACGGCATGGGTCTTGCGGGCAACTGGTCGTCTTGGGTACTGTAGCGGGACGCAGATTGATGAATGATGCCAACTCGCAAGACCCCGCCCGCTCTGCATCACTGGCTGGGTCTGAAATTTGGGAAGGCCGACGTTGGCCTGTTTTCCACGCATTACGTTGCGGCGCAAGAGCGCGGCGCAGCGAGAGAGATCTGCAGGATCACCATCACTCACTAGAATTTTGAAAATGGGGGCGAGGAATGGACAAGAGCATCGTGGCATGGCGGATGATACGAATGAATGCGGCGTGGGGATCAAAATGCGATGCATCACGCTCGTTTCTCTTTTTTCTTTTTTCGACTCCAATGCCGGCGATGATCAGACCGTCGGGGCGTGGGTGGGTGGGAGCAACGTCCGACCCGCAACGACGAGGATGAACACCCAGAGGAAGAAGAAGAGGTCGTCGATGGACTTGCGCATCTTGATCAAGTACGCTGCAGGCCACGTCCACACTCGTCAGGACGCATGAACCATGTCCACCATCAATATCATTGCTTGTTTGACACCAACCTTTGAGCACCGGGCGACTGGAGAGCGCGAGGTTGGCGACAAAGCCCAGGTCGTCGTCTTGGGGGTTCTTCACCTCGGGCAATTGCAGCACCTGGTGGATGCCCGCGCCGACGAGCCCCACGACGACCCGCACGGCAAACACAAAGAGGATCATCGGTGGGTGCAGGAGCAGGGACGAGAAGAACGCCGGGAGGTCGAGGAGGTTGGAGAAAAAGCCCCCCGATGTCGCGCCGTGGTCCGCGAGACGCTGCGAGGCAAAGAGTCGCTCGAGTTGGGCCTGGAGTGTCGGGTCGACCTACACGCACAAGGCAGACGACGATCAGATCCCGGTCGTCGCCCCCCTTGGCGTTGGCTCGCAATGAACTATTCGACGGTACATTCTCGCGCTGCATCTGCTGGCGGATCGACTGCATCGGCACGCCCTGGGCAAAGAGCTGCTGGTACGACTGGAACAAGGGGTCGCCCTTGAGCACGTCTGCCGCGGAACCACACACATGAGTCGCAAAAACGCTTTATGAGGTATCAACCCATTGGGGGAGGGGTCGCATGAATGGAACGCACCAGTGGTGATGCCGCGAAGGTCAGCGGCAAATGCTGCAAGTTGTCGAATCAGTCAGTGCTCGACAAATCCTCCAAGTGGTGGGCGCCGTGGAACGCACCGAGGTACACGGCCGTGGCAAAGATCACCAGCAAAATGATCTTCTCCTCAGCCGACTGGAGGCGCAGGGCGATCGTGTGGCGGCTGTACGCTGGCTCGACGGTGGCCGTCGTCGTCGATGGCGGCGTCGAGAGCTCCTTCCGGACCACGTCGACGGCCTCGGCGTACACGCCCTCCGCGGACGCCGGGTCCGCGCTCTTTGCCGACGAAGTGGCCACGCTTGGGCCCGACCCGCCGCTGAGGATCTCCTCGACCATGGCCTCCTTCTTCTGGCGACGGGCGGCGGCATCGCGACGGCGCTGGGCGGGATCCACGCGAGCTGGAAACTTGATCGCCCCCGTGGCGCCCCGTTCCTCCGCCTTCTCGGTCGATGACGTTGCAGCAGCTGCGGCTACCGCCTCGGAGCCCACTGCATCTCCCTCCGGTGCCTGCTTGTCCGCTGCGGCCGCGATGGCCTCGGACCCATCGAGAAGCTCCTGGACGCCCACGTCCAGGGCCGCATCGAGATTCTCCGGCTCCTGGGCGCCGGTCGCGGGCTTGAGGCTCGCGATCTCGCCCGTGAGGAGCTGGAGCCGTCGCTCGCCGCCCGCGAGCACGCGCGCCCGTCGCGCCGCGCGCTTCTCCGCCGCGGTCATGGCCCGCGGCGCCGTCGCTTCCTCGCTGGGGGTCATCTCGTTCTTGTGTTTGGGCAGCAGCACACTGTTGGGGTAGTGACTGTGGGGCTGGTTCTCTTCACGATAGTGACATTCGAACTGTATCACGTTTCTCTTACGCAGAGAATCCTAAACTCTTATCCACCACACATCACGCAGTCGTGCCAACATGCAACCTTCACAGCACTCGACACGATGGTCTCTTCCGCTTGTTGCGAAGGTTTTACTAAAAATCATCACTTGACAACAGTCGTGGGAATCCTCCCGTTACCATCTTTCAGGGAGTCGTTGATGCCGATTGTATCAATGGCCTTGAGCGTGCTTGGATACTGTCAAGGAGTCAATTCCTCAGCGAAAAACGCAAAACTTGCCACAGTACAGTGACTGATTGAGTGTTGCAAGTGATCCCCTACTTGACCTTGCCCTTCCGAGCCTACATCTCACTGTACTCGATTCTCACCTTTCCTGGTAGCCATTCAATTCCCCTCCCCAACCCCCGGTTCAATTCTCCATTCGAACATTGATCGCAGACCATATTGCTCCTTGGTCATCATTGGTTTTAGCCACCGTTTGTTACATCGCGTTTGGTCGTGCGCAACGTTCGTTGCTATCCCATCGGGAGTGCCGAGTCGGGACCATCCCCGATAGATTTGAACCTGAGCAGCTTCTTCCAACGAGATCATCGTCACGCACGCCGCCACCACATCGCTCGCGTGTACCACGAGCTCTAATCCGTTGACCATGATCGACCGTCTCCCAGGCCACTGCAATTGTAATTTTCAAGATACCTCTGGTTTTTCAGTCACACGCCACGTCAGCCGCACTGATTCCGGGCAGTTCCGATCTGCACACAATCGTTTTGAGAACTCCCATGGAACCCGACGCCCGCAAGAAGCCGCGACGGGAGGGCCCGGCCCCGCTGCCTGCGATCGACATGGGGAGCACCAGCACCAGCAACAACACCAGCAGCAGCAACCGCGACATTCCCGCCAACGCCGCCCCTCGTTCAACACATCGGCAGCTTCCAGGAGGGCTGGCCCCAGCGCGCCATCGAAGCCTAC
Organism: Lagenidium sp. CBS 127285; assembly: GCA_023338185.1. NCBI lineage: Eukaryota > Oomycota > Peronosporomycetes > Pythiales > Pythiaceae > Lagenidium > Lagenidium sp. CBS 127285. The sequence continues at coordinate 16,475 of JAADYI010000439.1, forward strand.
AACGACCTCGGAGAGTGGAACGTCGTGTACCGGACGGTCATGCGCGGGGACCTATCGCTCCTGCAGTACTTGTATCGCTTTTCCAAGACTTCCACGTACAGGCGATACCGCGGGCGGCGGGATGAAATTCATTTCACAGGTGCAATAGTTGGGGCAGCGCAATTCGGCCATCTCGAAATTCTCAAGTGGATAACGGCGCATACGGATTGGCGAAGCCACCACGAAGATGATTTCTTCGAGGCGGCCAGGAATGGCCATCGCGAAGTCGCCGAGTGGCTGTATGCGCATCGTCCAGACTCGTACAGCAAGTATGCGAAGCATTATCAAAACATTTTCCCAGCTGACGTGTTTCGTTGGGCGTCAATCGAGACCATACAATGGATCAGCGATTTGTTCAAGCGTCCATTTTCAGAGTGATCCGTTTGCGTCGCTGCCGCCCGTGGGGACCTGGAGGTCATGCAGTATCTCCACGAACACCACCCGTATATGTGGAATACGTTCAATGTCGACTTCGCATTTTCGGACGCCACCGTGGATACGATACGGTACTTGCATCAACATTGCACGAGGCCATGCACGACTCATGCGATGGACCGGGCAGCGAAACATGGAAACTTGGCTGTCGTCCGATTCCTCCACGAACATCGCAACGAGGGATGCACAACAGATGCGATCGACGACGCCGCCGAGAAAGGCCACGCAGAGGTCATCCGGTTCCTGATCGAGAATCGCCATGAGGGTTGTACCGAGTACGCGAGTTACTGGGCGGCCCATAATGGGCACCTGGAGTGTGTGAAGCTAATCCACGAGCACTTTCATCACTTCTGCAACAATCACATCCTCCAGGCCGCGGAAAGAGGGCGATATGCTGTCGTCGAGTACCTGAGCGCCAACTGCGATTCGTCCACTGGGGCCGCCCTAACGTACGCGGCGCGAGCCGGTCACTTGAAGGTCGTCCAGCTTCTGGTGGCCACCCGTAATGATGTGTGCTACTATTCTGCGTGGGGTTGGGCAAGGCTCAATAACCACACAAACGTTGCCGCCTTCCTAAAACCGCTTACCAACACCAAGAAATACTGCGATGACGACTATCACCAACGGAGCGACTTCAAGACGTGGTGCAAGAAGGAATTGGGAGACACCACGCACAAGCAGTAGTGTTTTTCTGTTGTTGCCATGGAGGAGTACTTGGAATCACCCTGTCTGAACAATCAGAAATGCGATA
>JAADYI010000440.1:0-17675 GCA_023338185.1 Lagenidium sp. CBS 127285
CCACGCTTTCAAGGGCCTGTGCGGTGTTTGACCATGCACGTGTGCTCCCTCACTCTCTCGACTGGCCGCGTCGATGGGACTTTGACCAATCGCATGGGGAACACGACATGTTCTTGGTCATCGACGCCGGCGACGTTGGTACGGTCGCACACGTTTTCCAGCAACAGAGATGGCAAGCCCACCTGCTGGCAAACACCAACGCATCTCCTTGCGCTCCATGCAGTACTGTACAGGCCCTGAATCCGAAATTCGGATTCCGAAGGGTTCAAAATGATACCGTAGGCGCCCATGACGACTTTCGAAAATCAGACTCGGTCGCATGGGGCGCTTCGACTCGAAGTTCGAGGTCCGGAAACGGCGATTTCATGTGCCTTTCAAACTTTTACGTTTATGCATTCTGTTCTTCTTCCAGCAACTTGTCTTCCATTGTGTGTTTTTTTTTCGTCGGAATGGGGATTTCTTGGCGACTGCTCAAGCGAGTGCACAAAGCGTCTCTTGCTTTCTTGCTTGTACTGCTGCTCCACTCCATGCAAGCGAACGCGCACAACTTGCGTGGGAGGGTTTCACAGTCACGGTGCGGGTGACGCGCTGTCATCACCATCGCGATCCGCTCCCTGCCACAGGCACATGCGGTCGCGACACTTTGCCAATCGACTCGACCCTTTGGACCCCCACATGCACCACAACACACTGCACCAGGTGGATCTTTGGTTGTGCCTGCTGTTGGTTTGTGCCGGCGCCAAAATTGCATCCGACTGCTGCTACATTTACAGAGAGCGAGAGCACAGAGCCCCCACACACCAGCAATTTCCACACACGCCCGTCGCGTGTGCGAGTGCATGTCAGTCACGGTGGGTGAGTTTGTGTCGGTCGTCGGCTCTGTGGTCCCAGTTCTTGTTTTACTCAACACCCGTGACAAGCGGCCCGGCCCCGTCTCGCGCCCACTCAACCGACCGCGCACCCTCCACACGACGTCGCCGTCCCGACTTGTCGCCGCCGAGAACCCAGCAGCACACGCAACAGCAGTCACCGCCCACATCTTGTGCTTGTCTGCACGCCCATCCCGCCTTCAAGACTGCACAAACGGACACAAGTGCTCCAGCACTGCAGCAGCACCAGCAGCACACGACACACGTCGCCATCAAATTCCAGCAGTACAGCCCGACGCCGAGCCCACTCATTCTGGGATTTTCCTCCGACTGTACCAATCCACGCCAACCCTTCGGGTCGTCCCACGTGCTCCCCAACTCACCGCATCACCATGTACCTCGCCTGCGAGGAGAGCATTGTCCGCAAGTCGGCGCTCGCCTTCATCCTGAACCCGATCGACCATCAGGCCGTGTACCACGGGCCCCAGGGGTCCTCGTGCGCGACGAGCTCGCCCATGCTCCAGGCCGCGCCGGTCCCCGGCCCAACGCTCTCGCCCCCGCGCAAGACCCTCGTCTCGTCCTCCGCGAGCGATGAGGAGCTCGAGTCCCCCGTGACCAGCGAGGACGACAACGACGACGAGTTCCACGCCCCCAACGGGCCCTTCTCGGTTCACGGCCAGAGCCTCCTCTCGAGCTCGGACGCCGGCCACGACCAAGGCAAGATGCGCGTCCGCAAGTCGGCCATCTGCGCCCAGGAGGGCTGCCCCCGGGCGGCGGTCTCCCGGGGTCGCTGCGTGCGCCACGGCGGTGGCTCCCGCTGCACGTTCCCCAACTGCACGCACGGCGCGCGTTTGTACAACCGGTGTTTCCACCACGGCGGCTGCAAGATCTGCAAGGTCGACGGCTGCACGAGCAAGGCCAAGCGCTATGGGTACTGCTGGAGCCACGGCGGCGGGCACATTTGCGACGCCGAGGGCTGCAACAAGGTCGCCGCCCCCGGTGGTTTCTGCTGGGCCCACGGAGGCGGCAACCGCTGCCGGGTCGAGGGCTGCAACCGTCGCTCGTACCAGAAGCACGATTACTATTGCAAGCAGCACACGACGGCCATGGCAACGCGGTCGTAGAGCAGTAGTCGTAGTCGCACTTGTAGTCATAGCATTTAAGTTATTCCAGTCCAATGCAGGATCTCCATTTAGTCAGTCTCCCAACATCGGAAGTTGCATGCATCGTGTGCCGCTTGCTTTCATTCGTTTCCCATCAGAACATTCATGCATTTTTTTGACGTGGGCACCGCCACACGTTCACGACGTCGATGACGCTCGGTGACACGACATCGTGCACCTACGAGCACGACTCACTCCAACGAATTCCACCCACGCCTCGTCAGCAACGCCACGATCACCCTCAGTGTGTCGGTGGCTCGCGAGTGCTGTGTGCGGCGTGCCGCCACCACCACTACTTTTCCCAGCATTCAGCTCGCCAGTAAACAACTTGGTGGAAAGCCCACACGACAAAGACGAGGATACACCCGAAAAGCGCACACGTCCGGGGTGTCACCGCAGTGGCACAGTGAGAGGATTCGTTTAGGCTGTCGTCAACACAGAGCCCAGGCACAGCACAATCGCGGCTAAGAGCACACTGCAATGTTTGCAGTGCAAACACTTGTGCTTGGCCCAAATGTGCAATTGCCCACAGCACCACCCCCAATTGGCATCATACTGTACAAAATGTTTGTTTCTCGCTTATGAACTGCAGTGATGAACTGCAGTGGTGCATGGGTCCGGTGTTTTGGCGACGACCGGTGCATCACTCGTCAACTTCGAGGTGGTTGGGGGCGACGTGGCTCCATTTTCCCGGGCGGTGATTGGCTGGAGGGTGACGTCGGCAGCTCTCTCGCTGTGACATGCAGACGACAGCCGTGAGTGACTCACTGAGTCGCACCCGAGCGACGACCGAAATCATACAAGGCGCAACAAAACAAAAAAAAAATGTGAACAATCTGACAATTCGTGACAATTACAGTGTTCAGTACAGTACGGTACTGTATGAATAGACTTTGAAATTTATTGACATCATGTGGATCGAGCAACTCCTGTCGACGAAGCGGATCTTGATCCGTCTTTTGGATGCGATCGATGCATCGCCCAAACGGTCGAGCGCCAAGCCCATGTTTCGCGTCCGCTGCTGGATTGAGAGCAATTGGAGATGTGTGCTGTGCTGTGCATGTTGGTGGCCCAAGTCAAATGATGATGCGGCCGTGCTGGATTGGAGCCTTTGCGCTCGTCTGCGGCATTCGGACAATGAAAGATGATACACTGGGTGTCCTGCGGGAAAACCATCGATCACTGCGCTAGGATGACTGATGCACCCCACACACATCGTGACGCCAGCCAAACTCTAGGTTCTCGTTTCAGCTTGGGAACTGTTTTCCATCCTGGAAAAATCCTCAAATCGATGGTCCATATCGACCAATTTGATCATGTCTATATCTGTAATTAGTCTTCACCACCACTCACTCCCACACTGTTGGATCTCAGATTTTCAAAGGGATCAAAAGAAAAATCCCACAGCGGTCGTGGCGGCCGTCCAGTTCGTCTCAAGAGGCACACGCTGTTGCAGAACCACAACTGTGTCGTGGCGCACCTCCAGTCTTGCCGCGCGTGCCTTGAACCAGCGACAGGAACGGCAATTGTGACCAAATCTCCGGAAAGGGAGGGGGTTCTTTCCAGCACCGGGATCCGCATCCAAATCGTAACGATCCCATTCGGTTCCTGACTGTCCATCCAAGCCTTGTTCAAGCGACCGATCCAGCGATCCGGCGATTCGACACCGGTCCAATTGTCCATCTTGCGTCCGGAGGGCCATCCACTGGGCGAACAACATCATGACTAAATCCAACAAACACCAACCGTCCAAGGCCGCGGGTGCCGCAAGCGCACGGAACGAACTCACGCTCCCACCGCTCCTGGCCGATGCCTCGGACGCGCATCACGAGCACGCGCTGCTCCTCGAGAAGGAAGTCGGTCCGACGCCCCGAGAGGAGGCGTATGCGATCTGGAACATGGGCTGGAAGGTCTCGCTCGCGACGTTTTGCCGAATCTCGCTCTCGACCATCAGCACGGCCTTTCTCGGGCACCTGGGCTCGAATGAACTCGCCGCCAGTGCCCTCGCGGGGATCTGGACCAACGGCGTGCAGATCCTCATCTATGGCTTTGCCATCTCCATCTGCACGCTCTGTGGGCAGGCCTACGGTGCCAAGAACTACGAGCTCGTCGGGATCTGGCTGCAGTTTGGGATCATCTTCCTCACGCTCCTGTCCATCCCCGTGATGGTCTCGTTCTGTTACGTTGACCACATCCTCGGGTTCATCACAGATGACCAAGCGGTGCTGTCCCTGGCGGACACGTACGCCCGACACATCCTCCCGACGGTCTGGCCCCAGGCCATCTACTGTGCGCTCCGCCAGTATCTCCAAGCGCAGGAGATCGTGACCCCGGCGACTATCATCTCGGTCATCAGCGTCGGCGTCTGCCTCGTCAGCAACTACGTTTTCATCTACGGCTTTGGGCCGATCCCGGCCATGCACTTTGTGGGCTCGCCCATCGCCCAGTGCGTGGCCTCGTACTTCCAGCCCATCGCGCTCCTGACGTATGCCTTCTGGTACAAGGGCTACCACCGCAAGACATGGTATGGCTTCCGCCCGCAGGAGTGCCTCCGCTGGGATCGCATCCGGATCTTCGTCTCGCTCTCGCTGGGCATGACGCTCAACCTCGCGTTGGACGAGTGGGTCTACAACGCGGTGTCGTCTCTCGCCGGGAGCCTCGGGCCCGTCAACCTTGCGGCCAACAGCGTCATGTTTAACCTCTGGGGGCTCATCTTTGGCGTCTACTGGGGCTTTGGGCTCCCGACGCAGGTGCGCGCGGCCAACTTCCTCGGCGCCAACCGCCCGGACTGGGCCCAGCAGACCCTCCGCGTGGGGTTCCTCCTCGGGGGCACGGCCGCGGGGCTCTCGGCGTTTTGCGTCTACCTCTTCCGGAAAACGATCATCAGCTTCTTCACGCCCGATCCGGTCGTCGGGGGGATCATCGACGACGTGCTCCCGGTGTTTTGCATTGGGGTCTTCATCTCGGGGCTGCACATCATCATGGCCGCGGTCGTCGAGGCCATGTCCCTGGCGTCGACGCTCATCGTCATCACCGCGGCGGGCTCGTGGCTCGTGATGCTCCCGACGTCCTACGTCCTGGGGATCGTCCTCACCAAGGGCCTGCATGGGCTCTGGTGGGGGAGCGTCTGCGGGGAGACGACCAAGTTCGTGCTCATGGCCATGGCCCTCGCCCGGATCGACTGGCACGAGATGGCCCTCCGGGCGGTCAAGCAGTCCGAGGGCAACATCCTCGACGACATGGAGATGGAGGAGGACGTGTCCCTGCGGTCCTCGTTCATGGGCGCGACGACGCCGACGATGAGCAGCATGAGCCCCGTGGTCACGGGCTTCTCGACCCCGCAGCCGGTGCACCACCACCACCACCACCGCCGCAAGGAGCTCGAGGACGGGGTCCAGTCGTCCCGCCCCCGGGAGGGCGAGAAGCTCCGCAGCTCATCCTACGGGGCTATGTGAGCCCCACCTCATTTCGATTTTTCGGTCCTTTTACAATTTTCTAACGTAAATTTCAGATTTCAGATACCCTAACTGCTTCTAAAAATCAATCATTTTGATGGAAAGAAAAACGATGAAAGAAAACTACTACTGTATCCATCAGTACCCTTGGATCACCGATTATAGGCCCGTTGTGTTCGTTCAGCTCAAGTTTTTGTTTGCGAGTTTTTTTGGATCGCGTCGCTTCGAGGTTGGAGAAAATCGAAAGTGGAGGCGAACGCGCGTGGACCCAGGGGCTGCCTTGCTCCCGTGCAAGCGTTGCCTGCTTGGCACAGACAACGCACGAGGATTTCACCCGCGACGACGACGACAAAGGCGTGTTGTTGGACGGGCAATCGACACAGGAGGCGGCGGGGAGCAGCCAAGGACAGCCTCTGGATAGATATCGTCGCGACACCCTCTGGACGGCGAGATAGATCCCTGGACAACGAGCGATAGACTTCGCCGTCATCGTGGTCTCTGGACGATCAAATTCCCAAGTGAAAAATGTACTTGACCCGGCGGCTCTTGCGGTCGACGATGGAGGAGACGCCCGCCGGTGGCGGCGGCGTCAAAGCAAACGAGGAGCCGGTGATCAAGGCCGAGGCGGCTGCGAATGAGCTGGCACCGGGGGTCGAAGACGCCGCCGTCGAGTCGGGAAAGCCCGCGAGCAGCCCCCGGAAGCGCCGGCCGCTGCTCCAGACGCGCAAGGCGTCGCCCAAGGCCAAGAAGATCAAGCCCCCAACGACCCCCACGGCCCCTGTCAGCGGTGGAACCCGCGAGAGTGGCGGCAGTCAGAAGGGCAACGCCGGGGCCGGAGGGACGGGGCCCGCACGGGGCATTGGGCTCGTCATCGACGCCCGGGACTCGCGGGAGCGCTGGTGCGAGGCCAAGGTGTTGAAGCTCGACCCCGTTGGCCGGCGGCTGTACATCCACTATGTCGGCTGGAACTCTCGGTACGACTGCTGGCTGCCGGTGGCCTCGGTCGCCGCCCATGGGAGCCAGACGGGGGTCCCGACCAAACCCGAGCTGAGCTGGGACGGTAAGATGCCGTTCTTTGGGCCCAGCGGTGGGGCCAAGAAGAAGAAGTCGTCCGCCCCACGCAAGCGCCGACCGGAGCCCGTCAAGGCCGAGATCAAAGACGAGGACCCCATCAAGGCTGAGCCGGTTGCCGCGACGGGCCCCGATCGGAAGCGTTCACGCACGTCCGCATCACGCTCCTCAACTTCGTCAGCGGCCAAGACCACGAGCAAGGTCCACGTAGATGTGGGCACCGTCGATGAAGAGAGCGAGCGCCGCTCCCGTCGGCACCGAAAAGAAAAAATTGACCTCGAGCTTGAAATGGATGTCGGTGGTGAGGCCGAGGAGGCAGCATCAACGGGGGCTTCGACGTCGGCCGTAGGGGACACCACACTGTCTGGGAGAAACAAGACCCGACCAAGCCCGCGAGTCAAGACGACGGTGTCTCCACGCACGACTAAAAAGTCCCCACGGGAACTTCGGACGGATGTGAAAGGAGAACAGGACAAGGCGAAGAAGAAGGGGAATAACTCGTCGGGCACCGATCAAACAAAAGGGGGTATAACGCAGCCGACCGTGGACGTGGTGCCGGCAGGGACTGCCACGGCAACGACAGGTGCGGCAACGACACCCATGTCGGCAGTATTGCGACGGAGCACACGTGCGCGAACAAGCAGCAAAAAACGCGCGAAGACCGAGGCGGAAAGCGATGAGGACTATGTCGACGACCCGAAGGAAGTAGAAGAGGAGGAGGAAGAGGAAGACGATGGTGCGGAAGACGAGCTCGACGAGTCGGATGTCGAGCATCTCCGCCAGCCAAGTGTGACCTCGAGTCAGGCCAAGCCCAAACGGGTCGCACCGAGTCGACCATCAGCCTCGCGTACACCCGTATTTGCGAGCGATGTGGTTCCATGGCAGCTGGACGAAGCGTTGCAGCCGACTCGGGAGAAGCTTGCTGCCATCTTTCGTCAGCGAATGGAGCAGAGAGCCCAAGGAATTAGCGTCTTTCCAACATCGTATCAGCATCCAACGCTCGGGGCCGCAGCTCCCCCAGGGCGTGTTGCACAAGAAAAGCCAAAACCAGCCCGATCGCGAAATAACAAAAAGGCAAAAACCGCAGCTGCTCCTGATGAAGGCGACGAGGTTGCCGAGGCAGAGGCCGCAGCGGCCGCGTACTATTACACGCACCCCGCGGCCTACTATCACATGCAAGCGTACCAATATCACCAGTATTACTACCAGCAAGCGATGCTCGCAGCCTACCAACAACAACAGCAACAAGTGGAAGGATCTGACGAGGACAAGGACAAGGGCGAGGGGGAGGAGGAGGAGGGAAAGGACTCGGAGACGAATCCCGATGAGCTCCAGGCGGAACAGAATCATCGTCTGCTCCAGGCACGAATGGACGCCATCGAGGAGCAGCGCCGATGGAACCTCCAGCAGTATTACCAGCTCGCCGCCCAGGCCCGGGAGCGAAATCTGCAGCTACAGGCGATGGGCCACGAGTTCCTCGAGCACAGTGAGCACCTTTGGAAAGATCAGACCATGAATGGGCATCAACCCGCTTCGGAACATGAGCGACCCCGCAGCGAGACGACTTCTCCAAGTCGATCCCACGATGGCACAGCAACCGAGTCTGCAGACGGCCCCGAAACCAAATCGGGGGATGACAATGGGCTCGTGGCGGCAACAACGTCAATGGCGGGAGAGGCAAGTACCAAGGTTACCGAGGCGAGGGCCCCAGACGGGGCCACGTCAGTGGGCGACGACGATGGGTCCCCCCAAGTCGGAGCTGGGGATGAAAACCCGCCTTCGTCGGCTCCGTCCACGGCCACTTCGGCCCATAGCACGCCCGTGGTCACGGAGAGTGCCGTCACCAACACGGATGAGTCATCGGAGCCAGCCACGGCGTCCCCATCCAAGGCCACCCCGCCGCAGCAAGCACAGACGCTGGCGGTGGAGGCATGTCGACCCGAGCCCAAGGGGCGGCCGGAGGGGATCCTGTACGAGTTTGTCCTGTAGTTAGTCGTCGGAGGGTGTGTGTTTGTATACTTGTACTTCTTTCAATCCGCGACTTCGCCCCTCCTCTCCACAATCCTCGTGACCTCTGCGGTCACGCTCTGGAAGGACCATGAGAGGACTAAAACTGTTGCTGCGAACACCTCGCGGTCGGTAGACGAGACCGATCAGCAGACTGCTGGATTTCCCATTTCCACTTGTGTAGTAGTATATTACGGCAACCGAGGCCTCCACACTTGACATTTCACATGCACAGGTCATCCCTCCTTTTTGGGATCTCTGGATGGGCGCGTCCCAGAGATTCGTTGTTCCTAGATGGTGATCTGAATGTTGGATAAGTTAGAGAAAGAGTGACAACATGGTGGCCATGGCGACAGCGGCCGTCGTCGTCATCGTCGTCGTCGAGGCAGTACTGGCCTGGCCCTCGCCCACACCGCTGCCCGCAGACGCCTGCTCGGCGTTCTGCCCGAGCCCGAGCTTGCCATTGCGCATCATCTCGCGCTTCTTGACGTCGATGATCACATCGACCCCCGCGTCCCCGACCGCGGCGCCGCCGCTGCCGTCGAGGGAGTGGCCGGGGCCTAGGCCGACGCTCTTGATCTGCACCTTGAGATCCGGGAGCTTCTCGATCTCGGCCTCGAGCTCGGCGGCAAGCTGCCGGGCGTCGAGGATGTCGCACTCGTGGAGGAGATCGTCGGCGAGGCGGGGGAGGTTCCGGGAGCCCTTGATCGGGGTCGCCGTCTCACTGCAGCAATCGGGAAAGTCCTCCATGGTCCGGATCAGGGCCTTGACGCACGACTCCGAGCCGCAGACGGCATCGGCGCGCTTCAGATAGTCGTCGCTGATGAAGCGCGTCCAGATATCCACAGCTGGGGTCGAGGTCGAACTCGGCTCGGTTGGGAGCTTGAGGTCGCCGAGGCAGCCGGTGAAGAGCGCCTTGTGCTTGTCCAGGAGCATGTTGCGCGAGTTCAGCTCCGACTGCGAGCACTGCCCCGCGTGGACCCCTCCGAAAAGCGCGAGGCCCCCGCAGATCGAGAGCGGCAGCAGCGTCGTCGACCGCATCGGCGGCGAGCTCACTCGGCGCCGGCGCCGACGGTTCCGGTGCGTGGGGGCGGCAGTCATGATTACGGGTCGTGAAGAGGTCATCTTCGAAGGCGGGAGGGTCAATCGATCCAGCGATTCCCGTCCGGAGATGCTCGTCCGGAGATGTCTTTCCTCCTGGATGGAGCACCAGCGAAAAGTCCGAGTGGCCTCGCGCTGTGTGGGGCCCTTGCTGGCAATGGGGATGTGGTGTCTTGGAACAGGGGGATGCGTGGCACGAACCAGGCAAAGACATGGACTCTGGCGCGTTGCACCCCCGCCCATCCACAATGCCAACCTGAACCACATCAAAGATGGCTGCTGGACGATAGTTTGATCCAGTATTCAATGCCGGCGCCACACTATTTCGGGTACGATGTTCGTCGAATGGGGGATCCCTCCCCTACCCGCATCCGACAGTCCAGACTGGCCATGACCAGGGTGTCAACCAAACGTCATTCGATTCACAGAACAAGGTATTCCGCGTATCAATAGCATCCCTGTCCAGTCCAGACCAGCCATCAGTGCACCCTCTTTTGTGCTTGAATGTCGAATCGCATCAGATCGGATGGATCAGAGGTTCTGATGGATAACTGGATACACGTTCATAACTGTCAACAAGTTTCTAACAGCATCTTGCTCGTTCGAAAGAAACCACAACGGCCAGAAGGGCAACGACATACACGACGCACAGCACCACATCATCACCTCTTCACATGGGGCACGCCCCGAGCGGCGGATGCCTCAACCGGCCATGAGCCCGCATCCCGTCGCATCCAGTGATCCCCTCGACCGCCACCAGTGATTGGTCGGCGGACAAGAAGCTGAGTTCCCGGTTGATTGTACACGCAAACTTCTTGTTATCATCGGCCCACGGCATCATCGACAACCAAGGGCAAGGGCCTCGAGATCGTCAGGAGACTCGGTCCGCGCCCCCACGTTGCTCCCTGGCGGTGTGGCCGTCGCCACGAGGTCCCCACACGCCACACACCGTCATGTCACTTCTATTCGGCTCGCTCGCCACGGCGATCGACCTTTTGACTAGCGTCATCCTCATCGCGAGTTTCTCCATCACACGCGCATTCGCCACCACCGCCGTCACGTCGTCCTCGCCCCCGGACTCTCCCCTCCAAGAGCGATCCCCGCGTCCGCTTGCTCAGGAATGTTCGACCCACGATCACACAGGCTGATATCGTCGCGTCGCCCCGCCCGTGCGCTTGGGTCATCTTCCGCCCGAGGGGTTGCAGCAAACGTCGCTCTGGTTTAAAGGGCCGCGCAGGACATCGAACCCGGCAAGCACCCGGTATCAAGCCCGTTGGGCAACGTAGTGTGGGCGTGACAAGCTGGTGCAATAATGGACCGCAAGCTGCCATTGCAGATCCTCTTTCTTCTTCGTCTTCTTGGAGCGCGGATGCCATGGTGGACACAGTTCGTGGTGTTCCGACTTGACGTCTTGGCGCTTCACAAACTTTATGCTATCCCCACGACAAGCTTCCCGATACGTATGACGCCCAGTTGCTCGGCATGGCAATGAACACGAACCAGCGCGTTCGTCAACAGAGGAAAAAAAAAACTCGTACGATTGTTGACACAACAAGAGTCGTTGGTGACACCCACGCACTCGTCGGGACGAAGATCATGGGATCTGTGTTCACTCGGCATCTCCTCTCGTATCACCCTCGCGAATGTGGAAATCGGACTTGAGGAATGCAGTCGATGAGTCAACCCCGACAGCTTTGGCATGGTGATAGGGCAGATTCGAAGAAGCCACTGTAAACACGACAACGCATTGTGCACCAACGAGCAAAACGAAAATGTAGACCCTCCTTGCCATTTTCGTGCGTTGTTGGGGCTTGACTACTTGATCAGTTGGAATCTCCATCCCATTTAGAGAGATCTTTTTCCTTTTGCTTGACAAAAGCATCGCGTGACTGCCTACTCCAAGAACGAAATCGTTCGCCGAGGACGGAGTTGCATTGTGTCGTCACAATTCCAGCAACAAAAGAGCAGCACTCGGAGCTGGAGCGAGAAGAGAGAGAGAGAGAAAGAGAGAAAGAGAGAGAGAGAGAGAGAGAGAGAGAGAAGAAAGAAATTCAATTGAGGCTTGAGATGCTGGGTCTGGTATTCGCAACGCGCTCTCCTTGGACTTGCTTGGCTCTTGGATCCTGGCCCGCCGGCGTGACAGAGAAACCCACGGTGCCGTTCATCTGAGTACAAAAGCAAAAACGTTTAGATTATACGCGGGTGAGCGGCGACGGCGGCGTCATCGAGACCTTGCAGTCTGGCGGGGTGGATGCCCCACTGGCTACAAGATCTCGATAACGTCGGAGTCGTCGTCCTCGCCGCTGTTATCGGGGGGCGGGGGGGCTGCGACGAGACCTGGACGAGCAGCAGCGGGGGCGGCACGGCCTGGTGCTGGGCCACCAACCCCAACGACTTCCGTGTCCGACTCATCGGACAGATCGATGGAAATCGTTGGGGTGGGCGAGCGAGCTGGGAACGTCGGGGTCGATCCCGAGAATGGGATGGACGGCGCTGGCGGGGCCCAAAAGCGCGGCGTCGTCGACGTCTTGACCCCGCTGCCCCCAAACGAGATCGCTGGTGCCGTGGCCGCTCCTGGCGTCGCTTGGGTCTTCTCCTTGGCGATCTCTCCCCGGAGCCACTGGTCGTCGTGAAAGTTGACGTCCGCCGGGAGCTTGGTGAGCTTGAGCCAACGCAGCGTCTCGTCCAGGGGCAACCCGCTCACAATGTCGGTGAGCTGGGGGTTGACCTCGATCGCGATGGTCGCCCCACACTCTTGCGCACTCTTCTTGAGGTCTTGGCACCTGTTGATCCCCCGCCGAATGATCAGCAAGTGACGATCGCCGAGCTTCATCTTCTGCCGCTCGGCCCGCCGCGCCAACTGTCGAGTGGCTTCTTGCTGGCGAGCGAGCTGGTCGCGAAGCAGCAGCGAATTCGTGTCGAGAGCGGGAGCGACCCCCGAATACACGAAGCTTGAACTTGGGAGCCGACGCATTTGCTGCTGCTGCTGCTGCCGATGAAGCGCTTGGAGATGCGGAGGCAGCGCGCGACCACCAGGACCATCGTGGCCGGCCGTATTGCCCGTGTCCACGGCCATCGCGCTTGGGACGGGCGTGTGGGGCACAGCTCGAAGGCCACTGCCGGGGGCAAACGACTGCGACTGTGCCGCCGCGGCCGCAGCAGCCTCTGATCGGGTCGTCGCGCCGGCGGTCGGGACAGCTCGCTGGCAGTACTGGCACTCGATGGTCTTCGGGACGGGGACGTTGGTCATGGACTGCGGGTAGACCGAGTTGGTCATCCGGCAGTGCGCACAGGCGACCACAAGCACCCCCTCCAATGCACGGGGGTTCCACGAGGAATCCGAGACGCGAATGCGCCGGAGGGCCTTGACGTACCGGTAGCTGGCCGTGATTTCTTCCTGCTCGGCTTCCGTGCACGCGTCGTCGAGAGTCTCCTCAAACATCGTCTCTTGCTCGAACCAATCCAGCACCCAACCCGCGCCATCGCCTTGCATCTTCTGCAGCACGCGGGTGAGGACTTCGTCAACAACTGGAAATCCCTTCGGCCCCACCCCAACACTTGCCTCCCCGGGCCCATCCGACGCCGACGGGGCGAGCGCACTTAGCACCGCAGACTGCTGACGCATGGCCTCTTCAAACTCGTCCGGGTTGAAGTAGTTCTGGAGGTCGGCGTTCTTGAACTTGCGCTCGAGGGCCTTCTCATCGACGATCCGCTTGGCGACGCCCTCCTTGCGAATCTGAAGGTCGTACACCTTCTTCTCCATCGTCCCCGCGCTCACAAAGCGGTAGACGAACACGGGCTTGACTTGGCCAAAGCGATACGATCGGCACATCGACTGGGAATCGTTGCAAGGGTTCCAACAAACGTCGAAAATGATAATGCGGTTCCCGGCACACAAGTTGACGCCTTCTCCGCCGGCCTTGGTCGAGATCATGATCAGATCAATCGGCTCCTCCCAGTCATTGAACTGGCCGATCATCCGGAAGCGCTCGAGCTGCGGCGTGCTCCCGTCGATGCGGAGGTATGCCAAGCGATCGCTGTGCCGTCGATGCCTTCGATTTGTGTGCGCGATCATCTTCTCCACGGTGTTGAGCGTTGGGATGCTCTGAGAAAACAGGATGACACGATCACCAATTTCCTTGCACTCCTTGAGCAACTCCATCAAGATCATCATCTTGCCACTTGACTCCAGCATCCCCGGGGTGTACGTAGACAGAAATTCCTGCGCAAAACTGAGACGATGAGAGGGAACCACGGCCGAGGCTTTGGGAGCGCTGCTCGCGTGCGTGGGAGCGTCCAGAGCCGCGAGAATCGACATTTCGTCGTCATCAGAGATCGACGTGTCTCCAATCGGCGTCGTCTTCGGGACTGTCTTCGATGCCCCTGCCGTCCCAAGGTCACCAGTGAGGTAATCAAGAAGATCTTCGTCGTCATCTGCATTCCCACTCTTCTTCCGTCGAGCCGCAGCTTTCGCGCTCGCAGATAGGAGCTTCCCAGAACGAATAGCCTCCTCAAGTTGCTGATACGTCTCTTGGAGCACGTCGGGGTGATTAGAAATGGCCAGAGAAATATGGTACCCACCGAGTACGTCTACCTTGCCTCCGACTCCAGGCAATAGCTCATTCCGTTTAGGAACGCCTTCATCGAGGAACCGCCGGTACAGGCTTGCTTGAGGTTCCGTCAGTCGGCAAAGAATGACCCATTCCTTCTTGGGCGGGAGCTGTCGAAAGAGATACTCCTGGTCTCGTCGAAGGACTAACGTCTTGAGCTCATTAGTAAGGATAAACGCGCGTTGGCGAGCGAGGCGACGGTCTTCCTCAGTGCTGTCGATGCATTGGCCGTTCTCGATCGGGTTAACAAAACGGTTCTTGAAGTCTTCCAAGGAACCCAAATAGTCAGGTCGAGCAAAATTCACCATCGTCCAGTACTCTTCGAGGTGATTCTGGAGCGGATACCCAGTGAGAATAATTCTCCGAGCTGTCTTCACATGCGCAAGTGCCTTGACGAGCTTGGATTTGTGGTCGCGTACCCGATGGCCTTCATCCAGAACAATGAGATCCGGACCGGGATCACACAAGCACGAATAGACTTGTTTGATGAGATGGGCATGCTTCGCATTTCCGGCGGCGATTTTTTCTTCACCGCTAGACTGAAGAACCAAGATGCGATAGAGTTCGTAGCCCATGATGAGGATCCCACCGCGCTTGTGCCACTGTTGGATAACATGAACGCGGTCGGTCACCTTCTTCTCCCTGCTTGATTCGAGTGTGTGAACTCCGAGCCGTCGAGCATCCTTCTTTCCAAGCCACTTGACAATCTCCGCTTCCCAGTTTCGCACACAAATCGTCGGTGCGAGGATGAGCACATGCTTGTGTCGGCGAGCAAGAACCATCTCGGGGCTCGTGGACGCACCAACATCCGCCATGTCATCGGGATCGTCTTCAAATCCGCTGCGTCGTCTCCCGTCCTCCGACCCCTTGGCCTGTGGAATGAGACGCTGGAGCGTGAGAAACGCCTGGACGACAGTGATGACCTGGAGCGTCTTGCCGAGACCCATAAAATCCGCGAGGATGCACCCAAATCCATGGGGCTCGACGGCCACGTGGCTCCAGAGGAATCGCGTGCCCTTGACCTGATGCGGCTTTAGTCGCGTCCCCACCTCCGCGTGGACAAACACTGGCTGCTCGGGCGTACCCCGCGGGCCCGTTGGGGGCTTACCATCTTCTGCGCGGGGATTCAAGCACACCCGGACTGCCGGCCGGGGACTCGCCGCTGCAGAGCCGTTGACCACGCTGTCGTCCATGACCACCTCCATGGCCCCATCCTCTGAGACATCGATCATCTGCTGCGCGCGGAGCTTCTCGGCCTCGCGAGCGCGGCGCGTTGAGTCCTCGAGATCATCGTCGTCCAGGATGGCAGCGATCTCCCGGCGGCGCGTCCGCGATTGCCTGTTGCAATCATCGAGCTCGGCATCGGCGACGCCACGCTTTGTCCGTCGCGTTCGTCGTGGTGTGCGCTTGGAGGTGGTGGCAAAGGACGAGGAACCGCGGGATCGCAAGCGGGAGCGGGGAACGAGATCCCCTTCTCCGTCCTCCTCCGCCTCAGAATGTTCTCCGCCGTTCTCCTCGTCGTCCTCCGCCTCCTCCAGTTCCTCTTCGTCGTCGACGATGAAGTCAGCGAGGTCATCATCGTCTTCGTACTCATCGCCTGCGTGCTCAGGGGTGGTCGCGGCCAAGGGCGTCCACTCGGCCTCGGCCTCGTCATCGCCAGACTCGGGTGTGCGGAGGAGCTCCATCATCGTCGACTGCCGCCGGGCGGTCGGAGACGCGCTGGAGCGGCCCATTTTTTGATATATTCCTTGGTGCCAAGACACCTGTGTCGCCACCGCCGCAGCAGCTCTCACAGGGGGTCGGACACGGACGCACACACGCGTGTGAGGCACCCGAAAGACTGGGGGAAGTGCGTGCTTCTCGCCGTTGGCGCGCGGGCCGCGGTCGTCGGATGGTCGACCGCTTTTGCCTGTGGGTGGGTGTTCGCGGCAGGGAAACTTGGTGTGGTCCACACGGTGCAATTACATTGGCATCATCCGCCAACCCCCTTTCGCACACTTGTGTTCCCGCGCTTTTTGAGCAATTGGGGTACTCTAATCAGAGCATAACCTCACCCCGAGGGTACATGGCGTCCAGTATTTCAGAGAGGCCTCTATTCGACACAATTGGAGTTGCGGATGGGTGACTTGAGCTTTCACCGTGCGGACAGTGACTTCATGGTTAGAACAACGGGAGGGACTTCGTCGCCGTAGTTCGGCAAAGCGCCATGAGCCATTGACACGGAGAGCACAGTGCGAGCCGTGATGGGGGGCATGCTTACGAGGTGAGCGGATTCATGCACTCCGAGGTGAGCGAATTCAAATATCTTGCCTGAAAACGATCGCTCACCGTCGTTGATTCAAATACCTCCACCATATCTTGCCTGAAAACGACCACTCACCGTCGTTTGCTCCATTGCGCTAGCAAACGGCTGGATGGCTTGTCGATGAATAGTCGCCCCATTCAACGTATTTGCACTTGGTACGATTCGGCTGTGATTGAGTGTCTTGTGCCGACGATGATGCTCGTCGCCCCCCCCCCTCCGGGCTGTTGATGCTCTTTCTCTGACTGTTGATGCGAACACGTCCGAAAACGAATTGATGGGACGACGATCAATCAAGGCTAGATACGCGCATCAATCATCAACTTCCGACGCTTGCAAGCACTACAAAACGCATCGCGACAATCTCAATTCCTCTCCACGCAGTTACGACTATCCTCGTGCGTCCCCCAAGTCCAATCACTACTGCATTGTTCCACAGGTGACAAGGCTTTGCAGTCCAGACGTTGGACTGTCGCCGGGTCCCGAACTTCGTTCCATAGGCGGCAGTCCGTGTCAACATACTTGGTGAGCAGGGAGCGCATCGAGTCATGCAAGAGTTGCCGCTCATGGAGCATATCGTCGAGTCGTCGACGTTCTCGTCGGAGCGCGATGGCCTCCTGTGAGAGCGAGAGGTACTGTTCTTCGAGTTTATGATTGTGCGGTTCGATCTTCATTGTCTGAGATGTGCTCGTGGCGAGGATCTCAGTGAGGGCGGCGTATTGTCTCTCGAGGCGGTCAAGCTCGACGCGCATGGCCGCAACAGTGTTCTGCGTAGTCGGGTCCGAGTTCCATCAGTATGTACCCAACACCTTCAGATGATCAGGATGCCGGATGGATCCTACCTGTCGGCGCATACGAGATCGCATCTCAATCTCTGAACGGCGGTGGCGCTTGTCCTCCATCATCACGTTAACAGCGAAGGCTGTCGGCTTGCTAACCGCGACAAAGCTCTTTGTCTGAGGCCATCTACGGACTCGCCACTTCGATGATGAGGTAAATCGTTCTCCGTTGGTCGAAAGCCCATCTTTGCGCTCCACCTCGACGGTGCTTTCCATCGTCAAGGAAGAGAGACGACAGGCATCCCCATCGAAACGATA
>JAADYI010000441.1:0-17661 GCA_023338185.1 Lagenidium sp. CBS 127285
CATCGAGGATCGGATTGATCCAGTCCTCAAACTTGCAATAGTTGTCGTTGGGCACGAGGAGGTTCCCGATGCGATTGAGCCCCCGGCGGCGGAGGTTCTCGCCCCGAAGGTGAAAGTCCCCGACGTACGTCGAGCCGAGGCACTTGATAAAATCCTCCTCGACGCCCCCGGCGGTGGCGACGATCACGTCGATCATCCGATGTTGCGCGAGGAAGCGGAGGGTCTCGCGCAGGCCGCTCGAGATGAGGTTGGACGTGTAGCCCAGGAAGATGGTGCACTTGGTGTTGGCGCGGAACACCGGGTCCCGCTTCTCCTCGTCGCACTCATCGTCGGGGATGGCCTCGTGGCTCAGCCGCCACTCGCGCTAAACCATCATCCAGGAGGGGGTGAGTGAACATCGTCGCCCGCGACAGGAACCCCGAGAGGCACCCACCATCCGCTTGACCTCGCGGATCGCCGCCCCGAGGCTCGTGGCCTGGTAGCCCATCGTCGCGTACGACCGCAGGAGCGCGCCATAGTCGACGCCCTGGTTGAAGTCGTAGCTGCCCATCAGCACACAGTCAGACACGAGCCCCCAAACAACAGACGGCGACCCACCCTTGAACGACGTCGGCCTTGCCCGCGAGGTCCTCGGAGCGGACGAGCACGGCCCCCTGGGCGAGCTCCGGGGGCGTGTTGCCCGTCGCGCTGCTGCTTTCCGTGGCCATTGCTTTGTTTCTCACGTGATACCGGTAGTAGAAAATGCTGGCGGTGGGACCACCGTCAGTCGACCTTCGTGCGACATCCATGGCGCTTGAATCACCACTGCATGAGATCTTGACTTGCTGGAATCACGATGACACCCTCGGCCTCAACACCGCCGCCGCCGCTCTTCCGCATCCGGCGGATCTTCTCGCTGGCCGATGGCGCCGCGGTCTCGTCCATGGCCGTGCACACCGACGGCGACGGCCGGCGGCAGCTCCTCGCGTTGGGCGTCACGTCCCGTGCAGACGACGCCCCCCACGCCAACGCGCTCGTCGTGCGGAGCGTTGAGGCCGACGGCCGCCCCCGGCTCTGGCGGCTCCCGATCGCCGCGAGCGCCGCCAAGCAGCAGGCCGCGCGTGCTGAGCCGCTCGAAGGCCTCGCGTTCGACCCGGACGGTGACTGGCTCGCGTGTCTCTCGGCCCGCCGGACGCGCCTGCACGTCGTGCCCATCGCGCGCCTGATCGCCGGGCGCGGCCGCGACCAGCTCGGCTCCGCGCACCAGCCGGCGCCGAACCCCGAGTGGATGGGCCCCGCCCCGAGCGCCATGACCGCACCCATGGCCGCTTATCTCCGCGCGGCGAACGAGGCCGGCGGCCTCAACGGCGCCCGCTACCATTCGCGTGTCGCCGGGGACGACCAGCAGATGAGCACGCTCGAGTTCGCCGCGGGCCTCGGGCGGGTCACCTACTGCCGCTGGTGGCGATGCATGAACGATCGCAACTACTGCCTCATCGGTGGCTCCGAGGGCCTGATCTCATTCGTCGACGTCGAGACCAACGCCGAGGTTTGCCGTTGCGAGCTCCAGCGCGCGGGGCGCATCGCCCGCATCGACCTTGTCCACGAGGCGTTTCGCAAGGAGACACGAACGTCCATGCTCGTCGAAGCCGTCGGTGCCCCCGATGGCGAGGACGCAGGCGCGCGCGACGGTGAGCGCGTCGTTCGTTACTTTCGTGTGGTCCTTGAAAAAATGTACGCGGACGCCGGGGGCCAAGACGTGGTCAAGACGTTCCCGGAGCACTTTGTCGAGGATTCCAACTTTCGCCCGCAGCGAATCAAGCGCCACAGCCCCGAGGTCCGCCTCCGGGCGTTTAACCATGGCGGCCTCGCGAGCGAGTCCTCGGTGGCCATGTACGACCCAGGCAACGGCCGCATCTCCGTCTTCACAAACTTCCAGTGGAACCTCCGGTGCCACCACCGCCTTCCCGACTTCCCCGAGGCCGAGGCGTCGACGATCGAGCTCCTGTACGCATCGTCGGACCTTGTGCTCCTGCAGGCCACGCCTCGTGACAGCCGCCGCGCCAGTGTCGCGGCGTGGATATCGCTTCCCTCCCGCCTCGGCGGCCCCGATCGTGCGCCAGGTCTTGCCCGCATTGTGCACCGTCTCCAACTCCACGGGAACGAACGCGTGGTGCGCGTGATTCAGACGACTGCCAGTCGCCGGCACCCATCCGGGCCGGACGAGGCGGAGGCGGTCTGTATCATGCAGACGGACCACTCGGTCTACGAATGCCGACCGCAGTGGTCCCGACTCACACTCTTTCGAGCACTCCGCGGGCAGGAAGTGCCCATGCGCGATGCCCTGTCCATCGGCTACGCGCTCGGGATTGACATGCCTTCCCTCTGTGAGGTCGTCGCCGACACCATTTGCAATGACTGCACCTCCCAGGACGCCAAGGTTGGTCCGTCCGCAACGACAATCGACTGGGTTGTCGAGCTTTTCAAAGAATCTCGAAGTACACCGTCACGAGTGATCAAACAGCTGACAAGACTTGAAGGCCTCACCCAAGCAATTCAGTTTGGACGACTTGTGCTTGATCGTGCCAAAATTAATGAAGACGGTGAGCGAAACGATCTGGAAGACGTCGCTCTGTTGGTTGCCAGCCTGATTCTTCGACGCCAAGCCCAGTATGGGTTTGGAACCGGCAATGAGTCTAGCCTCTCTCTTCGTCCCCACAGCCCTCAGCTCCAGGCAGAACTCGACAATGAGGACGAGTGGTTGACGTCGTTCATACAAGCTTCTACACCCCGTGATTTCTCGGTATCCGCGATGGTGGATGTTTGTCTGGCTCACCAACAAGTGGAAATGGCAATGTTTGTTGCATTGCAGCGAGACAACGTTGACTACGCGCTTGGAAGCATCGTCAAGCGAGGCTTTTCTGCCTTGATTTCAGAATCCACGGTGCGGGCACTACTCGACAGCACCGAGGGTAAAAATCTCCTCAAGCGACAACACCGATCTCTTCTTCGCTCACTACCAACTGCGACCCAGGCCGAATTCTTGTTACGAGATCCAAAAAACCTATTGTCGCACCGAGAATGGCTCCTTCGCAATGTTCGTGAGCTATCAACTTCCCATGTCAGTCAAATGGTGGCAATTATTGACCCGCGACAAAATGAGTCGTTACGTTACACAGCGCCACGAGAAACCCCCCATGAACCTAGGAACACGATGATGTCAGAGCATCCAGCCTCGCGCGAAGAATCCGTGGAATTACTGATCACCTTCCTACTCCGACTGAATTGTCGACACAACATAAAAACATCAGTCGAAAACGGTTCTGGGAACCAAGAATTTCTCGAAAATACCATTCGAGAGTTTGCAACTGCGTGCCGACCTCCCATTATTCTGGCTCGAACTGTCGATTTTGACAATTGGGAAGCAGCGGCAACGATTCATGAAGCACACGGCGAATTAGTTGATGCTCTTGAATGCCGCCTCCATGCGTACCAGATGAATTTGGAGGCTTCTCGTGTAAACTCCTTAGAGTGCATACAAGATTCAGACTCTCTGCTGCGCGCTGCAGCTCCAGTTTCTACGATTATGGAAGAGAGTGGGCCGATAGCTGACGATGGCTTGGCTGACGATTTGGAAAGTGGCCTTGTTGCTCGAGCAATGGAAGAGTTGTTGAAACTGTTTGACAAATTTGTCATGAATCCCCCGAAGGTCGAACGATATCACGCGTCAGAAAGTGGAAGAACAGCAATTCTTGCACGTTTACTCGTCAAATGGTTCGACTACGGGCTCAAGGCATCGGATCTTGAGGTTTATCTGATTGACTCGACGGTATTCCAGCAGGTCGCATCTCCTCTTGCGCGGATATTTTTTGCTGATATAGTAGACCTTGGGGGAGGTGCATGCAAACAGGCCCACAAACACCCACCTGGCATCACTTCAGTCATGCCAGAAGGGGTAGCACCTGACAACGGCCTGGACGAGCGTGATGCGGTGTGGATTCGAAAGTGTCATCAACTACCTTTCTCAGGGCAATTTTTGTTTCACGTTTGCCTCCAGTTTCTTCACGACTGGCCAGCCGACACATCCAACAAGAATGCTCTAATCCTCTCAAAGATTGTAGAAGAGAACATCGGCAGCAACGATATGTCTATTCCCTATGTGGACCTGAAACCTCACACAGCAACGATCATTGGCAAAAGTGATCCGCTTGAAACCCACGTCAAGGTCTTTTCGTGTGGCCACGTTTTTCCAAAGCGCTTATTTGAAGACGATGTCCTCCCACAATTTGAGAAAAGGATGAATGCTCTGTCAATTCCATTGTTCACGACAAGGAATATTCTCACAGTTGAATTCAAGAAGAGCCACATCGAATCTCCATGTCCGGTGTGTGTGTACAACAAAATAAGCACCATCATATTGCAACAGATTCAAGCGACAAACACGAGCCTCAAAGCCGACATGGATCAACAACACAGCGGCAAGTCTTCTTCGTTCTTCGTTCACGGGCATCAGCAGAATTCGCGAGGTCGGTATGCCGCAGATTCGCTCGACAGCACGCACACGCACGAACGAATTGTTCGCGGGCAATGGGAATGGAAGTGAGAGTCTCGCCCGCAGCCCTGCAGTGCCATCCTCTCGTCAGTCTCAATCAGTACTACAGTAAGCATGAAGGGATCACAGCCTGAGCAGGAAGGGTGGCGGCGGCATGAAACATCGAACGACCTCGCATCGCCACATTCTTCTGTTGACCTTTGTTCGCCTTCGGTGGGTCTCCTTTGTTTTAAAATACCGCACATCAACGAAGGAAGGGTCATTCCATGAGTCGTCGTATTCATTGGTCGCATAACTTATTTATCGTACTACAGTGTCCTGGATTCATGATGTAATGACGAGAGGATCATTTTCGCTTTTTGCCACGCTTAGCCTTCTTGTCCGCGTTTCGCTTGTCTTTCTTCATTCGAGGATCAACCAGCTTAACCTTACCACCAGCGGCTTTCTTTCCAGATGATGAAGACGACCGACCACCGCGACGAGAGACAACATACACCTTGCTCTCCTTCTTCATCTTCGCTCCCTTCATTGCTCGATCAATTGCCTTGAGCTTTTCTCGAGTGGACATATCAGGGAGATTGGCAATGTCGGTAGCCTTCTTTTTTGCTGCCTTGAGCTTCTTCATCTGTTGTCGCTGCTTGCGTGCACGGGCTTCTGCAACCTTTTTCACGGGCTTGGTGGCCATCTCCATGAAACGCTCCTTCATCTGCTCCAACAACTTTTTGGGGATGGGCACCTGTGGGCGATAGTGCTTCTCCTCGTCATCCGCAAACCAGTCTGGAAGATCGGCAGAGTCGTTCCAGGCATAGCGGTTGTAGCTCGCATCAATCATATCCTTGGCGTTGCTTTTTCGAATCATCATTGTAGCGAGTGCTAACGTCTGGGCCCGGTCCTCAGCGTCGTAGTCCTCGTGATCAGAGTCGTACTTCCGGTCGTCCACAATTGGAAGAGCTCCATCAGAAGCGACAACTTTGTAAACCCCAGAATCCTTCGGGTTCTGGTTGAGGGCTGCCCCCATGCCGGATCGGATAAGGGACTTCTTTGCGGCAGTAACCTCGTCGTCGTTCGAATCCTCGCTGAGAACCTCAGACTCTTGAGCATCGCCATCGCCATCTTCCTCATCCGCATCTGCAGCAGCAACCGCAAACTGGGAACCAAATTCCATTTCGTACTGCTCTTCATCCTTTTTCAGCCTCTTGAGTTGACGTCTCTCCTTTCGCTCGAGAGCAGCTTTGCGCTTTTCCTTACGTAGCTGCTTGTCAGTCTTCGGCATGTCAGGAAGGGAGCTCATTTCCTTGCGGCTGCTGGGTAAGTCGTCTTCAACACCGTCGAAGAGTTGGTTGTCCGAGAACCATCGGGACACTGCAGCATTGGGTTTCTCTTTGAACTTGAGGGAGACATTCAGTTTTCCACTCGAGTCATCGTCGCTGCTGTCATCCGAGCTCTGCAATACACACATCACCGTTAGCCACGATCATCACGAGATCAAGAGCAGTTGAAGATGTTGGACTCCAATAGGACCAAGGTCGAGTAGGTAGCTCAACCTTGGTCAGACATGAAGGCTGTCCAGTACTCTCCCCCATGCTTGACAACTGAGCAGGGTATGGACGGACCCAGAACAGACAACACGAATGGGGGGACATGACGCGCAACAGGAATGCCAACTCACCTCATCAGGGTTGATCATCTTGTGATACGCTTGCATGTCACCATCGTACATCTCGGCGTCTTGTGTCAGGGCTTCGCCAGCGATCGCACGTTTTGCAACTTTGCTTCGTTTCACGGCCTTCTTGGTCTTGGCGCCGTCTCCTTTGCGGGACAAGTATTGGTCATACAGTTTCTCCATCTGCGCATCGAGGACTTCTTCATACTCGGCATCTGAATCAACGACATCTTCGTCCTCGTCGTCATGTTCGTTCAGAAACATATCATCATCGGAGGCATCGGAGACTGATCCGGCATCTTCCAGAAGATCCACCTGAGCCTTGGAGATGCCAAGTTCCTTCAAGCTGAAAGCAGACTCTGCTTCCGTGACGTCGATACCCTCCTCGTTCATGCCAAGCGCTGCCCGAAGTCGAAGCTTGGCTTTCTTTTCTCGCTCCTACAACAGCATCATGGTTGTTAGAAGATGATACTCTCCGTCATCTGCATGCACACATAATTTGGGATATGTTTGAGCACAAGAACGGTTGGACACTCTATAGTTCAGAAGAGCATCAACAGCTGAAGGCTGCGGTTCGGTCTTGGCATCCGTCAATAGCCGGTCTGTTCAAGGACACAACCCACCGACCGGCGCGCGCCGCGGTGGAGGCTTTGGATTGGAGCCGAATAACATGCAAGCTAGATGTGTACGACCCAAATCGATCGCCAAATCCATGGAGGGGAAACGCGAGATAGGGAGTCGACGACAATCTTGGCGCTTAACGGGAGTCACGGAGGGTTAATCCGACATCATGACCACTGCATGGGTCAAGGACTACTGGGAACACGCCAAACATGCAACACACACACACACAAACACGCCACGTTCAAACCTGACTCACCTTCTTCTTCTCGCGCTTCTTCTTCGCAAGAACGCTGGCTCGGAGTTGTGCGAGCTCTTCACGGATCAGCGCATTCTTCTCAGCTTCGGTCAGCTCCGTCGCAGGCTGTGCCTCTTCCACTGGAGCCTTTGGCGTAAGGGTGGTCACCTCCTCCGTCGGGGCCTTCGCCTTGAGCAACTCTTCCTTGTACTTGACCATACGTAGACGCCACTTCAAAAGAGCCTTGAAGTCGGCCTTGCCGAGGACCTGGAAGACACAAGGGGTTAGCATCCGACCAAATTGCGACTTGGTGAATGCAAAGCCGGTCAAAGGGGGCACGATGAAATCAGACAGCCCCACCAGCGGGGGCCGCACATCACCAACGCCTCCCCTGGCTCCTGGTGGGTTTCCCGGAAATTAATCCGGCATCCAGGACAACAGGGGGGCTCAGAGGGGAATTAGCATTTCCTCATCTTTCGTCGTGCCCCGACTGTAAACACACGATCACATGCAACGTGGGTTGGATCCCTTGACGCACCTTGAGGTCCGCGAGGCACGTGACCACCTCGTCCGAGGTGTCGGGGTGTTCTCGGTAGACGTCATCCGTATCCCGAAAGAGAATGGCCGTGGCGTCCGTGAGCATCCGAATGGGATCCGACGAGTCGATAAACTGCGAGACCGACGACTCGTTGGTCAGCGTCTGACCGAGTGCTTCGTCGTAGCCTGAACACAATCAGCACACAGCGTGAGAATCGCCCACCGCATGGGACCCTCGAGGGGCAAATGTCATAAGTCTCCCCCATGCGCCCACACAACAGAAATCATGCGTGGGGCACAGGGGCTTGATGTTGCTCTTGGCTGCAAGCAGCGCTGGCAACCAACGGGGGCGGAATGGTTGCCAGAGACTCTAGATAATGCAGCCGGATGAGATCGGGAGCCAAAGTACGCACCTTCACGATGACGCTTCTGGACGCCAAACTTGGGATGGAAGATGGTGATCTTCTTCTCTTGCGAGTCGAGCTGGTCGAAGACAAACTTGGGGTCGAAGAGCTTGGGGTCGATCGAGTGCGGGGCGAGGTACTGCTCGCATACGACGAAGATCTCGGCCGACTCGTTACGCGACGACAGGGGCTTGGTGGCGCTGACCTTCTTGAAGAGCTGCTTAAAGACCCACATCAGGGCATTGTAGTCCTGGGAGCGGAAGACCTTGCTGACAAAGGTGGCACCACGGCCCATGACATCGACCGCGAGCTTGAGGGCCACGAGCGCGAGCTCGTTCTGGACATAGGCGTCCTTCGTGTACTCAGCACCGACGTTCGGGGCGCCATCGCAGAGCACGACGTCGACCTGCCAGCTCTGCGTCTCCTGCTTGATGATCTGCCGACAGCGGGCGGTGGTAATGTCGCACTGGAAGGTCTTGACACCGCGGATGGGGCGGATCGGCAAGAGATCGATGCCGATGATGATGCTCGAGGCCGGCATGTACTTGGCCGCGACCTGGCACCAGCCGCCGGGGGCCGCACAGAGATCGATACAGACCTTGGCGGTCGACAAAAAGTCATACTTCTTGTTGAGCTGGATGAGCTTGAAGGCTGAGCGGGCGCGGTACCCCTGCTGCCGGGCGAGGTTGTAGTACTTGTCCTTATCGTGCTTCTTGCGCTTCACCATGGTCTCGACTGCCGATCTCCCACTGCCTGTGGCGGACGCGTCAATGCGAGGACAAGTTGGCAAGTGGTGCCAGGAGGCGTCCCAATGGCCATTGAAAGGCTCTGTGTGTGCCTCGCTTCCAGTCATTCTCAATTCACCAGGGTAAAAACGACAGCGGTGTGTATTTACGACATACTGATTTTGGGAGAATATGCAATCATGCCTCGCTATTTTGGGCACCCAGCGCGTAACCCATCGGAAATGTAACCTCAGCGCTCGAAGTACTTGACAACATTCTCGATTGAGACCGTCTTGTCGTCCGTCTCATCAGCTTGGGCAAAGGCCACCGCGCCAGCAATTTCGGTCTCACTGAAGAGCAAGGGCTCATTCTGCATCGCCCGCTGGAGGTATGCCACACTCACGCGATGGCCGTCTTCTTCATGCTCCTTGGTCAATGATCGGACCATCTTGGCCTGGAGATGCTCCCGGCGGTATGCCGTAGGATCCGGGCTATCGAACGAGTGGAGCTTGTAGATTGAGCTGTATTTCTTGATGTACGACTGGAAATCGACGTCGAGCTCCTTGAGGCGACCATCCTTGAGGTTGTATACGAGGCCGTGGATGCGGGGGAAGCCGTATTTGGCCTGATGACGCTGAACTAGCCCAATCTTGAAGATGTTGATGCACTGTTCGATTGTGTTGAGCTCGATCATGCGGTTCAGCCGCTCCTCCGAGTCGTTGATCTGGGTCAGTTCCTCGTGATGGATGCGGCAGACTGCAGGCGTTTGGTCAACGCAGGTGGACACCACCACAACCGGATTCGCACGTACCATCGCGAATGTTACGGAGCCAGTTGTCGAGGAGACCGAGGTGTTGGTTGGCCATCGCCGCGCGGACGCCACCGCAGCCGTAGTGTCCGCAGACGATGATGTCCTTGACCTTGAGGTACTCGACGGCGTACTGGATGACCGAGAGCGCGGCCATGTCATTGCTCACGACCATGTTGGCGACATTGCGGTGGACAAACATCTCCCCCGGGGCGAGCCCCGTGATCTCCTCAGCGGGGACGCGCGAGTCCGAGCAGCCGATCCAGAGGTACTGCGGGTGCTGGCCCTTGGAGGTCTTATCAAAGTAGTCCGGGTCCAGGAGTTTCTTGCCCTCGCGCCATTTTTTGTTGTTCTCAAAGAGCCGCTCGAGGGCATTGGCGTCGCCCCAGAAGCTGCTGAGCGAGCGGCGGGTGGCGGGCGACGCCAGCGCCGTCAGGGACGAGGGCGGCGCGAGGCGGCGGGCGAGGCGGAGCATCGGCGCTGTGCTCGGTTGCTGGCGCTGGCGTGGATGATTCGAGAGTGCAGGCCAACTTGAAGCGCTCGGATGTTAAACGCCGCGGCGCTCTATTCGAGAGGGGTACGGTACCCCGTTCGAATGACTTCGCCTGTGTTCGTTGTCGTGTCCGGAAGCGACGCACACCAGCCCCAACGATCCGAAACGGCCCCCGTTCGTTCGCATGCGGCGCGCCATGCACGTTGCAACGGCCCTTGCTCGATGTGCGGCGCCACCGACGCGACGACGATGACCACGATCCCGAGCCACGGCTGCGCCTGCGGCTTCGCGGGGGGGCCCGGCCCCGATGGGGAGGGCCAAGTCGCGCCGATACCACCACCGGGACCGGCGCCATCGCGGCGGTCGCTCCCAGACCCCCGCGCACGCTCGCGGACGCAGGAGATGGTCGCCGACCACCAGTCGATCGAGCACCTCTTCGAGAACAACCGGCACTGGCGCGACCGCAAGAAGCTCGTCGAGCCCTCCTTCTTCGAGCGCACGGCCGAGAAGCAGACGCCCCGCTACCTCTGGATCGGCTGCTCGGACTCGCGCGTCCCCGCCGAGGAGGTTACGGGGCTCGCCCCGGGGGAGATGTTTGTCCACCGCAACGTCGCCAACCTCGTCGTCAGCAACGACATCAGCGCGCTCTCGGTCATCCAGTACGCCGTCGAGAACCTCAAGGTCAAGGACATCATCGTCTGCGGACACTACGGCTGCGGCGGCGTCCTTGCGGCCATGGAGAACAAACAGCTCGGCCTCCTGGACAACTGGCTCCGCAACATCCGCGATGGTATGTATGTGCGCGGGGACATTGCCCATGGCACCGCCCCACTCATCTGTTGACCCTCTTCCCCCGCAGTGTGCCGTCTCTATCAACCGGACCTCATCACCATCACCAATGACAAGGAGCGCTTCCGGCGGATCGTCGAGCTCAATATCATCGAGCAGTGTCTCAATATCTTCAAGATTAACATGGTCCAGCGGCACCAACTCAAATACGGGTTCCCGCGGATCCACGGGCTAGTGTACGACATTCGCACCGGGGAGCTCAAGGAACTCGACATTGACTTCCGCGGGTACCTCCGCAAGTTTCGTGGTATCTACCGCCTTCATTCGTTCCCCACCGAGGACATCCCCATGAGTCAGGCTCAGCTGCGTGTCAACATGATCCGCTCCCTCTCAGAAGGGCATGAGGAGGACGAAGGGCTCATCAGCATCCGCTATATCTCTCGAGTCTTGAAAAGAGAGAAAGAGCTCTTCACACTGCAGGAGGTCGACGATTGTATCGCATGCGCGAGAGAAGAACTGCATGATCCACTGTGTCCGTTCATATCGATCGACAGCATTATCAGGTATTTTGAAGACCCGGACGACGACTCAGAGAACTGTGAACACGTCGCGTTCGTCCAAGCACCCAGTCTGTCACACTGATATTCTACTTATTATTAAATGGAACCCCCACCTTGCTACACCCCTTTGTTCCCAGGCAACTGGGTGTTGTGCTCAAGTTGGAAGAGGCATAACTTAACGTATCCTGCCACCCAGGCATCGTTTGCCATCACTTCCTTCCCTTTGTCTGGATGCTGATGACGATATGCGTCCGTTAGCTTTGTTATCAACACGGAGCTGACCTCCTCGATAACTTTGCTCGTTTGGTCACTCTGAATCAACACTCGAAGCTCTGCAATGAATTTGTTGAGGCCACCGAATCCAATTCGCTTGTCCTTTTTTAAAGCATGCCACCACCGTTCATCTTGAATCATTTCCACGAGCATACCTTCGACCACCATCGTCGCCAGAAGCACCTGATTTTCGTCTCGTTCATAATTATCATCTGGCTTCTCGTCCACATATTGACGATATTTCCACAGTAGTTTTTCCAATTGATTGTTCGTGATATCAGTCAAATCATGAAGTAGCGTCGTCACAAACAACGTCTTCACCTCCTTTGCTGATGTCATATCTGGCAGAACATCATCCGACAAATCCAAGTCGTTCCAACCAATCGACATTTTCAAAATTGATTGAGCGCCTCGCTGCATACCGATGACAATCAATCGTCGCCAAAGTTGCGCATTCTGTGCAACGAGAACTATTAGTCCGGTACACCACAGCATTTTCAGTGAAACAACATCGTTTCCAAACCTTCGAATCGAGTGCACGAGAGTGCAACACAGTCTTGGGGATAAACTCTTGAAGGATAACGGTTGATCTTGCAACGCAATCATCTTGAATATACGCCACATTCGTCAAAATGCCGACGACTTGTTTTAATCGGATGACCGATGAAAGCTTTATGTCTTCCAAGTACCGCAACACTTCCGAGGTATACCGAAGGAGAAGTGCATCTGTTTCGGACACTACGCCAGCTTGAACGTCGGAAATACTGCGTCCGGCAGTTAGTAGTGTGCATTCCTCGTGTCCACCAATGCGTTTTGGCTCACTTACTATGTCGTAGCACATGATGGGTTGAGAACGCGCTGGACATCACGCAAAAACTGCTGAATCATACTGTAGAAGGATCGAGCACTCTGGGTGAGGATTATCTCCCGGTCTTGCCTTTTTTCGGCATCTCGAATCGTCCTCTTCGCCATATCCCAGCGCTCTCGTTTAATCTCATCCTTCATGGTTGAGTAGACAGCTGCACTGTAATTTGACAAATAGGACAGAACCCCCCCCATCAAATGTGGTGCCAGGCTGTGGGCTGTTGGTAGACCCGCGAGTTCTAATTGCCTTGACCCATAGAAGACGTATCGAAGCGCATTTGACACAAACTTTGTTATGTTCTTGTACTCGGCAACATCAATCGCGCTGACGCATCCGGTGCTGGATTGGAGTGTGGTAGATCGGTCCGATGCCATTGGATCTTGCATTCGCTCGTCGTGAGGGAAGATATGACAAAGTATGTCGCTTGCGAATCGTTCAAGTTGAGCAGATATCCACACTGTCAATGAGATAAAGTGCGAGCTCATCTGACCTCGAAAACTGACACATATCGCCGAATGAGAGCTCGAGCAGCAGGAAATCACAATCACGTGTCGAAATCTCTCTACCTGTGTTCGAAGTCCTCATAGCACATCAGTAGGGAAGTGAAGAAAGTACGTGACAGGTTGATCACATAGTTGAGCTGGTTGCCATTGGATGGCACATGACGTAGTTGAAGAGCAATGCGGACTGTGTAATTCTGCAGGCACATCTCGGTTGCCAGGTGTGGTTCTCCCAGTCGTATCAAATACGAGAGATGATCCTCTTTTTTGTGCATACGCTCCGATGTCTGCATTGATAAATTGAATTCCTCCACCATTTGAGTGATGAATTGCTGCAACAAGCGTTGCAGCTGGCCAAACCAATTTTCAGCACACAATTAGCGAAGGTTGAAAACGCCAAGGCCAATTTCACGCACCTGCGTTCTCTGCTCTTGGGTGCCGTACTCCGGTGATTGCTGGAGTTTGCTCTTGTACTCGAGGGCACGCTGGGTGAATTCATCGTACCCATGCTCGTGCAAGTGCACTTCCAGATCTTGGATAAAATTGTCGAGTTCCTTTATTTCATCCCGTTCCTGCGAGTTGATTGTATCTACCTCGGAGGAAGTAGATGTTCTCTTTGCTAAATCGCGGAAGACAAGAATAAAAAGAATATCAGGCATATATACGCCTCTCAAACCTGAGGCATTGGTCTTACTTGGGGTCGTATCCAAACCAATTGATTTGAGAGTTTGAATGGAGCGTTTGCATTCAAGAACAAGCGTTTTAAGCTTGGACACACTGTTCTCCATCGTTTTGATTTCGGACGACGACTGTATGAATGAGGTATAATTGGCGCTGATTTCCTCCTTCAGAGCCTCAATCGTTTGCTCCTGGAATGAAAACAACGATAATTGATGGCATCCATTCATCTCACCGAGTTCAACAGCACTGTGCCTCGACAAACCTTTTGTGCTATCAATTGAGTACAGTGCAAGTCGATCTTGTCACTCGCGTGTTTTCGTAAAAAATCTTCGGCGTATCTCGTCGGATCAAAATGACTACTGCCCATGAGATCCTGAATCGACTGTGATCGCATCTGCAGATGATTTTTCGGCTGTCTTTGAGTCACAGCGTCGGCGAACTTGAAGCGACTACCGTCGTCCTCAAAGATATGTGACTTGAGTGGCACAATCAACTTGGTATCTATGAGCTGCTGGCCAATATCCAGGGCCAGCTCGGGTGTCATGGCAACGGAATGGGCCTGCACAAAGTCAATGAGATCTCGGGACGAGAATGACTTGCTGGTCTGGGGCTGCTTCATGAAGGCCTTCTTCATGGACTCGCAGAGTCGTGGCAAGTCAATGGCTGCTATCTTCAACTCGCCGCTGCCCGTGCTTTGCCCCGGACGAGCGCCATGGGACGTGGACAGTGGTGATATCTCCGTGCGCGACGCGTCCGCCGCGTTTCCGAGGCGGTCCGCCCCGGGGCCGGTAGCCGTGTCATCCCGAGCGGACGGCGTCCGGCTGCCATCGTTGCGCGTCCCGTCGCGCTTGAAGGCCGCGACCGACTCGAGCGCCTGTAGCCACTGATCCCGCTCGTCCGTGGTCCCCGCGCGATACTCCTTCTTCTTGCGGTAGAGGTGGATGACAAAACCCCGGCGCTGGGGGTCCGCGGGCTGGGCCTCGACGCTGAGGATCTCGACTGCCGGGAGGCTCGCGCGGGCCTCGCCGGCGTCGGGTGCGTCAAAGTAATAGAGCGCCGTGGTCGTGAGGACAAAGAACTTTTTCTTCCAGCCCGCCGTCCGACGCTGCGCACGAGAGATCGTCGTGAGTTCATTTAAAAGGAGGAGGAATGGGCGCACGTACCTTCTTCTCCAGGGGGCCCGCGTGGAGGGCGACGCGCCGGGCATCGGCGGCACTCACGACCATGGCGAGTCTCAATGAGTGTGCGTGGATTGATGGATAGGTATTGGTGGCGGGGAAGGCCGACGCACGACGATCTTCGTTGCCGGTCGGGGCCCGGAGGAATGCGCGATGATGTGACGCAGTTCAAAGGGTCGCGCGTTGGGAGTATCTATCGTGTTTTGTATACTTATTGCGCAGAGTCTTGAAGAGATACGACGATGGCGACGTTCTTACTTAAAAGTCGAAGTTCGCAAAGGCATCAAAGCCCCCCCCCGGCCGGGGCGCCGCTCGTGGGCGGGGGCGCGGCCGGGGAGCTGCTGCCAAAGTCCCCAAATGCCTCGAACGCCGTCTTGGGGGTGTTGCTGCTGCTGCCGCTGCCGGCCCCGCCGACGAGGAGGTTCGTATTGATTGGGGCGGCCATCTTGGGCGTCGGGGCCACAGCCTCCAAGTTCGGCCCCGCGGACAACGAGGATGCCGACGCCGGGCCCCGAGCAGCCGACACCTCGTCATCGATCTCGTTCTCGATGGTCGCGATCTCCGACTGCAGCGCCTGGATCATCTCCTTCTCCCCATCGACCAGCGTCTGGAGGCTCCGCTCGACCGCGCGACGTGCCTCCACTTCGGCGGTGCCATCTCGCGCCGAGGTGGATGCCGCGTTCGTCGATGCCTGCATGGTCGTTCGCTTCATCGTGAGCGTCACGAGCTCAGACCGCAGTTGATCGAGTTCTCGGAGCTTCTCGGAGAGGACCTCGATGGCGTTTTGCTTTTTCTCGACGTCGAGGAAGGCACGGAGGACCTCGTCGTTGTGCTGTTCGAGCTGCCGAAGTGCGTTCCCTTCGTCATCGCTGCCCATGAACGGCTTCGAGACAGTCGCCGAGGGGGCTTGGGCCGCCGGTGCAGCCGGCATGGCCATGCTGTGGAAGGACCCGACGGAGGGGCGGGCCATCCCCACCACTGCAAACCCGCCGGTCTGACCACTGACTGATCCCTGCGTCGAGTGAGGATGCGCCGCAGCGGACGAAGGGGCCGCGGGGGGGAAACCGGGCGACTCAGTTGAAGGGCCGATGCTCGATGTCGAGCCAATGGAACTCGTCCGATCTCGGGTCAGTTCCGGATGCGCGAGAAGAGACGGCGTGACCCCAGGGAGCCCAAACGAGGGACGCGTGTTTGGGGTCATTGGGGCAGTCACCGTGGGATCGGCCAGAGGGGCCATAATGCCATCATTGCTCGTGGTGGTGGTCCCAATGGCTGGCGCGCTGCACTCGCCGGCAGACAGCGACAGGGCGGCGAATGCGTCCATTTTGTTCCTCGAGTCGTCGGGCTGTCTCGATGTCGATGCCATGGGTCCGAGCGCGGACATGGAAGACGTTCGAGAATCGCCTGCGCTGGGAGCAGGAGCCGCAGAGAACGACGGCATCCCCCCCATGGCGAACGAACTCGATCGTGAATCGGAGCTTGGGGGCAGAGTCGACGTCATCGATGGGTTGGTAGGAGGCTGACCAAACACGCCGTCGGACAGTTCCTTGGGGAGCTCGGTTGGAAGTGGCAGCCCGCGCTTGCTGACGCACACGATCAAGTGCATGGCCACGTAAAACTCCTTGACGTCAAGTTTGCTGTCCTGACTGCGATCGGCCATGGACCAAATATCCCGGAGGATCTGCGTGCACCGCATCGCACCAGCGACAGTGTTAGACATGGTCAACGTGGCGTCCACGTCCCGGCAGCGCATACCGAACGATCGAGCCCCGACATGCCGAAGAGCTGCACGGCTTCGCCCCCATGGAGAAAACCATCACGATCCGCGTCGTACTGCTGAAAGATGCCATCGTATCGCGCCTTCTCCTCCTCTGTGATCGCAAAGGCACCGCCATGTTGGAGGGCGGACGGTGGTGGCGGAGGCGCGACGGCCGGTTGGGATGGCTGGGCTGTGGCGGCAAGTGGCGGGGCGGGGGGGACGCCGTCGAGCACGGGCGGTGGAAAGGGCGCCTGCGCCAAGTCGTAGAAACGCTGGATCGTCACGGCCTCGCCCCGCTGAGCCATGCTGATGAGCCGAAGTGCGACGAAGAACTCGTTCCGGGACAGCTCGCTGCGCTGCTGGGAGTCGGCGATGCTCCAGATCTGCGGGTTATCAGACGGCGGGCCCTCAGGCTGGGAACAATTGGGGGTGCCCCCTCGCCTCGCTTCCACCTCGTACCTCCCGGAGCAGACTCTTGTCGAGCTTGGAGCGCGAGAAGAACGCCACGGCCACGCGACCTCCGATGGCCTGGCGTTTGTCCTCGTCGGCCAGGGCAAAGAGCGCATCATAGTACTGGAGCTCGGCGGCCGACGGGGGGCTCCAGGAACCCAGCGGCCCGGGGGCCCCACCGCCGCCGGCGCTCGCGGTCCGCGCGGCGGTCGCGAACTGCCCCAGCCCCGAGAAGGCCGCCGAGCCTGTGCGCCCGAAGCCGCCGCCGACCGTCGCAAACTGCTGCTGCGGATTCATCTGCCACCCGCCGCAGTAAGCAATAAACACAAAGCAAACTTCATGTTGGATCCCCAGACCAGGTCCGAGCGGGCGCAGCTTAGTTAACCGTGATCACTGTTATGACTAGCAACCCCCAGGTAATCTGCAGTCGACATCCCTGCGGTAGAGAAGCTCGACGTCTGCGAAGGCTACGAGCTAGTCAAGTTAGAGCAACCTTCTCTAGTCTAGTCTAGATTAAGACCGACGCGTTATACGTAATACACACACACACTGTTATGACTTGCTATAATCGTAACCATCCGCACCG
>JAADYI010000442.1:0-17657 GCA_023338185.1 Lagenidium sp. CBS 127285
GAGTCGAGGGACGACGAGAACAACCACACAACGGGAAATGAATCGCACAGTCGATGTGGTCGTTGATCCTAACCCTGTGTGATTTGATACCATGGTGTTGTGTGTTTGGCATCTGTTCGTGTGTGCTGCGGATCTTTCGTCCTTGTGACGGGGGATGCAGACGCGACGACGACAAAGACGACACGGACGAGGTGGCCAACACGCGAGGCGCGTCACGATCCGACTTGGCGAGGCATGGGACACACACACGCTGCACACGTCCACACTGTGGACTCCACAGTCAGCAGCGACACAGAGCGCGCGTGCTTTGTGGCGTGTGTGCCTGTGACGTGCAACCCATGTGTCACTCAGGTGATGGCTGTCCAGTCGTCGTGTTGGTGGTGTCAGAACGTTGCGTGGTCCACACGAGACCCCAAGCAGACCAAGAACAAGAATCCAGAGTAAGCTGCGACCAATTTTATTGGGTGACGTGCCTCCCGGTCGCGGGCCGCCACCGGGCCACATCACTGACTGCCCTTGTGTGAGTTGGCGCTGACCACACTGCACAGGGCGAGTGGGTGGGTGCCCAGTGAAACTCGTGTCGCGATAATTGAATCTCTCCCCCGCTCCTGATTCAACGGGCACACACTGAATCGATTCATTCATCATTCATGGGGTCCCGGCATGGGATGGGCTCGCGTGTGATCACCAGCGCACCCACACGCATCGCACACATCGCATCGAACCCACCTTCGGTGATGCCACCACGGTGCCGAAAAACCTCTGAACAAACGATGGCGACGGACGACGAGGAGAACAACGTCATGGGGCAAGCAACAACAGAGAAATGTTGGGGAAATTTGGCGATCTTTGTTGGGAGAGTGTTGGTGGGATGATCCCGCCAAGGCGCGGCGCATGACGGGCACTGCACATGGCGATCGGTGGGCGACTGGTGGCCATTGTCCAGCATCATCGTTGACGCGGGCGAGTCATGGCACAATCAATTTGTCCCTCCAGTTCATCTCCTTGAGTACATGGGCCTTCACAACATGGTCATTTGCACTGATCTAAGGAGTATTCTGCGACTCTATTGCGCCACCGATTGCGCTCCCCGTCCATGCCCCGGCCATTTCCTGTGGCGGCGTCACTTGTTTGCGCCCGCCGCGACACCAGCTGTCGTCGACTCATGGGAGGAGCCCTCGCCCCTTGTCGCAGCACACACCAACGCACAACCAACACAATTGGGACGTTTCGGGCGTGGGAGTCGCCGAAAGAGGGGAAACCCCCACGACGCCACGCCATCCACTTTCCACAACAAACGTTTTGGTTCCAGGGCCGACAGGAGGAGCACAGCTCAACGGCCCACTCACACACACACACACGCGCGCCGCCCACCAGCGTTTCCTTGATCTCTCGCTGGAACACTCTTTTTGCTCCCTCCCCCCCCTCCCCTTCTTGGGTACGTACAGTACCGGAGAGTAGGTTCACCAGCTGGACTGCTGTGCTGGCTGGACCGCCGCCACCGGCCGACCGATCCACCATCGCCCATGAGTTGCAGTTCCCCTGGGCATCCGTCGTCGTCGTCGGCGGCGGCGGCAGTCTACAGTAGTTGCCAACTTGCGCCGTACTGACCATGGAGCTCCCCGCAGTCCGCCCGCCGCGCCTCTCGTGGTCGCGCCGCTCCAAGATCTTCCTCCGCAAGCTCGTGACGGCCCCGTTGCCCCCTCCCACATCATTGGCGCCCCCGCCGCCGCGATCCACCACCACCACAACCAAGCGCGGCCCCATGATGGCCACTGAGCCCCCCAGTGCCCCCACGAGCCGGGCCACGAGCCTCGCCTCGAGCCGCACGGCGTCCCCCCCGGCCTCGACGACCCCCGCCGGGAGCTTCGCCGCGGCGCCCCCGGCGGCGGCCTGCAGGCGCCAGCCCCACCACGGGCTCTTTCACCGCCGCGGGCCCCCCGCCAAGGACGCCCCCCAGCGCATCTCGCTCCCGCACACCATCACAGAGCGCCACGGGGGCCGCGAGCTCTGGGTCACGGCCCCCGTGCTCTCGGCGGTCCTCGACAAGCAGGGCTTCCGCTGGCGGAAAAAGTGGAAGCCCCGGTACGTCGAGCTCAATGGCCGCATCCTCTCGTACTATGACCTCCGCTCGGACGGGGGCGGCGCGTCCCCGTCGCAGCACGCCCCCAAGGCCCGCAAGAGCGTGCACCTGACGGCCGATGGGCTCCTCGCGACCGTGGACGACCTCACGTTCTCGCTGACGCCGTCGATCGGCGAGAAGCCGTGGATCTTCCGAGCCCCGGACGTCGCGACCAAGAGCCGGTGGTGCAAGGCCCTCCACGACTGCATCGACATCCTCACGTGGCTCCAGCACTACACGGTCGGGGACGTCCTCGGGGTCGGGGGCAACGGCGTCGTCCGCAAGCTGATCGACAACCGTAATGGCGCCACGTACGCGGTCAAGATCGTCGACGCGTCCAAGTTCAAGAACCGCGCCGCGGCCGTCGCCGAGGTCGAGATCCTCCGCAACATCACCAATGACATCCGCCACCCGAACCTCGTTCGGATCCACAAGGTCTACGAGGAGCAGGAGAAGATCTACATGATCCTCGACCTGTGCGAGGGCGGCGAGCTCTACGACTCGATCGTCCGCCGGGGCTGCTACAGCGAGCGCGACGCCGCGGGCATCATGCGGCAGCTCCTCTCGGCTCTCCAGTCCCTGCACAAACACAACATCCTCCACCTCGACCTCAAGCCCGAGAACATCCTCCTCTCGTCCAAGCAGGCCGACGACGCCAAGATCATCCTCACGGACTTTGGGCTCGCGCGGATGGTCAACGGGAAGGAGAACCCCCTCGAGGCCGGCAAGACCATGGCCGGGACCATCGGCTACATCGCCCCCGAGGTCATCGCCGCCCACCAGTACACCGAGGCCGCCGACGTCTTCAGTGCCGGGGTCATCCTCTTCATCCTCCTCGTCGGGTACCCACCGTTCCACGGGGACTCGGAGGTCGAGATCCTCCTCAAGATCGCCCGAGGGGACTACCAGTTCCATCCCGATGACTGGTCGCACATCTCGATGCCCGCCAAGGAGCTCGTCTCGCGGATGCTCGAGGTCCGCGCCCCCGAACGCATCACGGTCGAGGAGGCCCTCAAGCACCCGTGGCTCGCCGAGAGCCCCGCGCCTGAGGACCCCCGCCAGCTCGATCAGACCGTGGCCCGGATGCAGCAGTTCAACATGGTCCGCAAGTCGGAGAACATGGGCTGCTACATGGCCACCATGGTCGCCGATGCCGATGAGGCCGACTACCTGGCCCTCGTGGACGTTGGGACGATCGAGACGCTGATCCGCCAGCTCTCGCCGTCGGGCAGCGACAAACTCGTGTTCGAGAAGGCCCTGATCCTCGCCCGCGGCCTCGGCCTCTCCCCCTACGTGGACGTCAAGTCGTTCATTGCCTTCCTCGACCGCAATGACGATGGCTTCATCGACGCCCAGGACTTTTGCGACGGTGTCAAGGCCATGCGCGAGTGCCACGAGTCCTTCGCGGGGATCATCTTCCAGGCCCTGCGGGACATGGTCTCGACCGACAAGGCCGTGCTCACGCGGGAGGACTTTGTCAAGGCGCTCGACAAGCTCCAGTGCCCCGACGCCCTCCGGGAGGTCTTCTTCAAGTACCTCGACGAGCACCCGCCACGGGACGAATCCGTCAACCAGGTGCAGTTTGCCGAGCTCTTCCAGAAGTTCCGCTTCCTCGGCATGCTCTTCATCGTCAAGGCCAAGACCAACATGGTCGTGATGGCGCGGGGGAGCACCAACGAGCTACCCCAGATCACCGAGGAGATTCGCGACTCGCTGCTGCTGGACAGCCCCGAGTCCCTCCTCTCGGGTGGCAGCGCCTCCTCGTGAGCGTCCCCACCCGCTACACACACACACCTCCCACCACTAACTTTTAATTTATTTTGACGCGAGTAGGATAGATGAATGACGAATAGAAGACAGAAAACGGGGCGCTGAAGGATGAATTCAGCAGCAAAAACCATTCATTCAACTGGTTGTACGTTGTAGAGCCCAAAGCAATCACCATTCTACAACATCCTCCACATCGCACGCCTCGTCGTCGCTCTCAACGTGGCTCGTTTGTCGGGCGGCCTTGTGGATGGGCTCCACGATATCTGCATCCGGTTCAGCGGACAGGACGCGAGATGCCCACGCCCGGACCCGAGGGAGGGCATAATCATAACCGACTTGGATAATCTCCTCCATCTTGTCGAACTGCAACGTGCCATAGTCATTCACTGGCGGTCGGAGGTAGAGGTCGATGCATTCAGCCTTCATTCGCTCTTTATGCTGCTCTGAAGACACGTACGCCAAGGCAGCGGAAACATCACCCATTGATGGTACAATCACCGTTTGCGCGAACGGATTGAGTTTATTCCACAGTAACCACCATCCTGACAGCGCTGTGCCGTATCCAAAAAACTCGCGACGTGGCTCGCTCCCAACATCCACTGCCAGCACGTATTTGATACCCCCTTCTTCTTTCATAACATCAGCGGGAAGGTTGTTCATGTAGCCACCATCCAACAAAAGCGATCCTCCTTCCGAGATCGGGGGCAAGTATCCTTGCAAGCTCATGGACGCCCGAACGTACTTCCATACAAGACCACTGCGGTGAACACTCATCCGTGATTTGGCAATATCTGTTGAAACGCAAAAGTAATTTAGCATCAGATCTTCAATTGCCAGGTCAAAGAAATGATCTTGGATACTGCGATTAAAACGGCTTCCATTGAAAAAACTCGATATAGGGAGAGTCAGATCTTTGAGCTTTTCGACCACACTGCTTAGACTCTTGGAAAAGTGCTCAACTTTCGATTCGACCAAGCTCAAATGCTGAGGATGCAGCGCATACATAGCACCAATAAACGCACCAATGCTTGTCCCCCCAACAACATCAACATGAACCCCGCAATCTTCTAAAGCCTTCAACACCCCGATATGAGCCAACCCTCGAGCACCACCACCACCAAGGACAAGTCCTACAGCTCGGCCAGTAATTCTTCGACTCAAACGCAAAAAGTCAGACTGATGATCTTCAAAAGGTGTTTGCACATTGTGGAATCCATTGATCCACTCGTACTTCTCCATCGGAAGTAAAAACTTCGGCAGAATTGGACTTCGCTTCCAGAGCCTCAATTTTCTTTTCAAAGCGTTTGCTCTGGATGACTCTGTTGCTGCAACACGACTAGCAGCATCAACAGCTGCGAGAGTCCAATTGGACTCGCGAATCCGCACGACACTTATCGAAACATTTTTTCTTGTCCACGCTTTCTCCAACGTCTTTACAATTTCTTGAAGAAACGACTGTGGAGGTTCCGTGTCAGAACATAGCAAGAGAATCTGATCCGCTTGACGAATACACAAGTCCGTCCATGGCGTGAGTTGCGGATCCGCTTCGTAAATCACCAGATCACTCGAATTCTCAACATCTCCCAGCCACGCGCTAAGGTTGGCTCGAGCTAGTCTCGAGTTTCCCAAGCATTCGTCACCGAGAGTTCCACTCGCTCTTGCTGACGACACAATCTCAGTTGTCCCAATTGTTTTCAGAGCCGCCTCGAGGTACTTGCAGAATGTTTGGATTTTCGCCATTTTTGTTAGCGAAATAACAGCAATTGTTCCCAACGGTAACGCCGAATCCATAGAGTGGTCGGTTGGAGTCTTTCCTGGAGTGCTAAGCGATAAGAGAAATCTGCTCCGATTCTTGATGTTCTGTTCAGTCGACGTTTCGTGCCCATGTTTGGACATCCTTTGCGCGAGGGATGTTGTGAAGTGTACCAAAACGGTTGGATACAAGCTGATCACAAAATCGAACACAGCTCTTGGCATTCGAGATATTTGAGAATCGCGAACGGCGAAAACAGTCGAGTTACTTCGCCCAGCAGCAAGCATATCTAGTGCACCGAGCGTCGCGCCGCGAACCAATTCGTTAGTGGTCTCCACTTGCTTTCCTTTCTGTCGATGCACTTGAATGGCTCGAAGTCGCCCACTCATCACAGTGAAAACGGAATCACAGACGTCACCGCGATCAAACAGACTCTCGCCGCTATGAATATGAATGGATTCGAATGAGCTGTCGGTGATGCACACTAGCGGCGAACACTGCCGGATCAAGTGGGAGATACAAGCTTTCATTACGTTCTCGTGCTCAAGGAGTTGTGCAAATACAGAATTGGGGATAGCCAGCAACTTCGCATCTGTCTCACAGATAAACCGAATCGGGACATGATGACCGATAATACTTGACACCAACCCAACTTCACCGCCTTCTTCAATTTCACACGTTGTGCACCACACACTGTGAACCTGGAGCTGCACCGACAGTTTACCCGAAAGTAGGAAATGCACGGATGACGCATAAGTTCGCTCATCGAAAATGTCTCCTTTCACAGCGCTGACGACACTGCAATACTGCTCCATAGTGGTGCTTGTAGATTGACTGTCGGCTCCAATCGACGTTAATATAACATCGAGAAGTTGCTTCGGTGGTTCAATATCGTTTAACCCAATGAATGGACGAAGTTTCAGCTTGTCGACAAGTTGCGATGAACAGACAATGCTTTTCGTGAGCCCAAAATGATCAACGAGAGAACGAACAG
Source organism: Lagenidium sp. CBS 127285 (assembly GCA_023338185.1). Taxonomy (NCBI): domain Eukaryota; phylum Oomycota; class Peronosporomycetes; order Pythiales; family Pythiaceae; genus Lagenidium; species Lagenidium sp. CBS 127285. The sequence goes on from JAADYI010000442.1 coordinate 6,640, forward strand.
TAACTCGCTCCACTTGATTGAACGCCGCTTGCGCAAGTCGAAGAAAGCTATCGGGGTACCGTCGGACAACCTCGTCAACTGCTGCGCACGGGATCTCAAAGACGATAGTGTTGTCGAGCAATGCGGAAGCCGACAGGCGTCCCATCACCTTGTGTACAAGCGGTTTTTCAGGGGAATCATCGACGAGTGCTGCGAGTAGCGACAGTGAGGAAGATATAGTTTCGCCACGACTCACTTTCCGTGAGAACTGTTGTCCGTCGTCCCCGTGGATCACGAGGGACGCTTGTCCTGATGCGACCATCAAGATGGATCCGTCATGCGAGCCGATGTCGAAGACGGGTTCACCCGCCGCAAATCGGCGAATTTTTAGGGCACTGTGCGGTTGCATACAGAAGACCTTTCACTTTTCGATGCCAGAGACGCAATCACCGCAGAAGTCACCCCGATGAGCACGTACGAGGCGAGCGACTCGACATAATCGCGGCGGAGGAAGGAGAACACCTACAGGGGGAGGAGGGCGGGGATTGGGGTGGCAAGTGAGAACACTGGTTGCCCTCCCTTGCTGTCGTGGCGGACGGGCGTGGGCGTTGCTTACCTGGGAGAGCGTGTTGTAGAGGAGCTTGCATTGCTCGGGGTCGCACTGGCGCTGGAGCGTGGCAGGCAGCGCGCTCCAGTCGAGGTGGTCCTGCGCGGCCTTCTCCTCCTGGAGCTCGCGCTCGAGCTCGAGGATGTCGGAGAAGGACTTGGAGTGGCGCTTGCGCTTGGAGGTCGGCGAGGTCGGGAGCGACGGCAACGCCGGCGGGGCCCGACGCGGGCGGACCTGGCGCGAGGCGACCCAGAGGTAGAGCGCGCCCATGGTCCCGACGAAGAGCACCCACGCCGCGGCGCCATAGAATAGGACCATGGCACCGCCGCCCTCGGCCCCGTGACCCGCGAGCCATTGACGCAGGGCGTCGACGTCGAGCTCGGCCATGTGAGGGCGCCCGTTGTATGGTGTTGGTCTGAATGATCGAGTTCTGTTGCAACAGAACTGGTCCCGAAGGGAGCAACAAGGCAATGGGTGTGTCAGAGTGGTGGTCGGTTCAACTCGTATATTACACATATACCCACTCGATTTGAGTGTATTCGCCATATAAACATTACGGACCAAGCCCGCCGCCGGCACAATCCTCCCGACTGTAAGAGTTGAATGAACGAGCAGCAGCGCAGCGCACACAAGGAACTGTCAATAGCCTCGTCCTCCAGAACTCAGATCAACTCTACTTAGCCCCGAACACTATCACACAACTCCATCTTCATTTGGAACCCGTGGGCAACTACTTGGTCGTTACGGGGTGCTTGACGACACGATAGTAGGACTCTAGTGGCCGCTCTTGCCGCCGCTGGGATACATCGACTTGCAATGAGCGTCTCTGCCGACGCGTGCGGCCACTTTGGTGCTGCTCTCCAAAATACGAGTTGATCCACGCCAAGGCGGCATCCTTACCGCGACTGAGGATATCAAATCCTTGGCGGAATAACGGGTCGATGTGGAGCAGGTCCTCCGCATCTGCGTCCTCCTGTTCAGGAGAGCCGTCCCTTGAGGCTCTATTGCACTGGGCGTTTTCCTTCTCGTCGATAGAATTGGCCATTGTGAGTTTCCGATAAAAGTAACAGGTGTGCCCTTCGCTTGAGCCGGCCATGGTTGTCGCCACACGGCCAATGTTCTCCACATCAAACCCGTAACACTCAATCATCTTACGTGGTCGGTGGAAACTTGCGAAGTACCGAGCGCGGCTGACATTGAAAATGTTCGCCATGTGTTCCATGACATCAGGAGGGAAGCCCACATCAAAGCTGTAGATATGCGAGAAAGGATTAAATGACTTGGCGTGGGTAACATCACCAGCGGTGAACATCGTCCGACTTGTCCGGGTCTTGATGGCGTCAAGCTGGAGAACGCTCTTGAGGTTGTGGAGGGACAGCTGCCACCGCAGCTCCTCCAATTCAATGCCGAATGAGACCTCAACACCAGGGTCGATGGCCACATGCAGGTTGGGTTTCCCCAGTCCCGAGCCGACGTCCAGAAACAGCGATGCCTCGCAGAGACCGCAGTGCTCCTTCATGTAGTCAACGACACGCTGGAACGAATTTTGCGTGATCTCCCCATAGATCGCCCCACCCGCGGCGTTGCCTCCGAGTGCGCCCGTCTGCTTGCGGATGGCCCTGTAGACCTCCGTGACGTCGAGTTCGACGAAGCGCTTGGCAACGTCTCGCTCCCGGGTCAGGTCCATAGGGTTGGCCTTCCCTGGAGTGCCCCCAATCGACGTCCTGGCGCGTTTCTTGTGGCTGCCCAGACGGCAGTTGGCGAGGGTCTTGACGGTGCTTGTACCGAGGCTCTTGCGCTTGCGCGTGTTACCCATCGCCGCCGTGCTCGGCTCCGGCGAGAGATCGAGGTCATCGGGTGGCGAGGGCACGGGCGTTTGAGGAGGCCCATGAGCGTCGCCACGTGCAGACTGCAAGGAGGTCCACCGAGGGGCTCCCAGTTGGGGCGTCGGGCCGCGTTTCTGCCGGGTCGATCGCCGCACGGGCGTCCCGTGGATCCCGTCCATGGCCACCGCTTCCGGGTGCTTCTTGACGACCGGCATCGGCCCCAATTTGCTGAGTGGTGTTGCTAACGCCGACTGTGACCTTCCAATGCAAAATACAGTGATCCACGTTCAATCTGACACCGTGGGATTTATGATTCGTGGAAGGTTTTCAGAAATGGACAGGCTGTAGCGCGAATGCTTTGTATTGCGGGATGAAGTGCCACTCTACTAAGTCTCTGAGTTCATAGAGTAGTTGGGGTGTCAGATTGAACGGGGATCTCTGTATGGGTCATGGGTGGTGGGCCTGATCCCAACGACCCGCTCGAGAAAATATATATAAACACACCATTTGCCACGTTGAAGTGAGGTTTATATTTCGGCCAGTTTCGACACTGTTCTCCACAATTATCCTCAAGTACGTGTCACCGAAGAACCGCCACAAAATTGGATGATCGGCGCAGCGGTTGCACAGGACGACGGCCGCCCGCCGGTACCATCGACGTGTTCGTAAACGGCCCCACGCGTCGCCATTGCCGCTGCCGCAGCGCGTAGAGACACGCCGCCCCGCCATGTCCCGCGCCCCGCAGTTCCGCCTGCAATCGGCCCACGATGACGACAACGCGCCAACTGCGCAGCCGTCGCCCGCGCAGGATGCGCTCATCGTGCACCCGCTGTCCATGTTTAACCCGGCCGTGTCGCCCACGTACGGCAATGCCGAGTGGATGCTCTCGGCGTTCCTACTCCAGCAACAGGAAGTCCACGAGCTCCGCCGCCAGCAGCAGCAACAACAGCAGCAGCAACAGCACCACCAACAGCTCGAGCAGGCCGAGCCCCGCCTGAGCCTTCTCGACTACACGTGCGATGAGAACGTCCGCGCGATTCTCGGCTTCCTCGACGGGCCCTCACTCTGCCGCGCGCGGCGCGTCTGCCGCCACTTTCACGCCCTCGGCGACGACGACGACTTTTGGCTACACCTCTGCCGGGCCGAGTGGGCCATCTCCCCAGAGCAGCTCCGCCAGAGCCCCGAGAGCTACCAGGCGCTGTACAAGTTTGCCTGCCAGTCGCTCAAGCTCCTGATCCGCGATTTCTTTGAGGAGCAGTGCCTGACCTCGATGCAAAAGTCATTCCGGATCCCGCGCGACGCCGCGATGACGATCGCCCGCCGCACGTTCGTCGCCTAGTCATTGAGGGGACTCGGTGGTCGTTTGCTCATGCTGTCCGCCCCGTCGGTAGCATGTGTCATGCATATTCCCCAAGCACCTGAACATATTGGTAAACACGATGCTCACATATTCGCACTGTCATCATCCAGTTGACTCCACGGCCCACCCAGCTCGTCGCAAATGGACGCGAGCCCATCGAGCTCGCCAGAGCGCATGAGCAGCCGGGCGATGCTCCGGAACTCGGTCTCCTCCGCTGGCGTCAGCGTCCGTCGTTGTGGCCCTTGCGGGCATCGTGACTCGACGTTGGTTGTGGTGGCTGTCGGTTTGCACTCGATCGCCCGTGGCCTCGACTTCGAGGCTTTGGGGACCACGGCAGTTGTTTGTTTTGACGTGCGCGTGGACCGTGTTGACGACAACGCGGCCTTGATCTCCTGATAGAGCGAGGCGATGTGCTCGACGAGTGCCGTCTGGTCAGGACCACTGTCCGCGGGGGGATGCATCGCCACAGTCGCTGGCGCGCCGCGCGGGGGCCTTGACAGGTCCGCGAGCGAGCACAAGGCCGCGTACGAACCCCGGAAGAGGCGGTCGGAGGGCGGCGGCGACGAAGCGCGGCGTTCCTGGAGCTCGGCCCGAAGCTGGGCGATCGTCTCCTCGTACTCGAGCCGCAGACGGGCCTCGCGCTCCTCGTACATGACCTTGACCTCGTTGAACACCTGCTTGAGCAGGGACTCCTCTCGCCGACGCTGCTCCAGCTTGAGGTGGCTGGCGCTCGAGCGCTCAACGCGCCGGCACTCGGCGGCGAACTTGATCGTCGAGAGCGTCTCCGCGAGGTTGCTCGGCTGGTCATCGATCGTCGCAATGAGCAAGAGGCGACCCCGGCCGTTCATCAGCCGCGCCTGGAGGAGCTTGGTGAGCTGCGAGTCCCGGAAGCGGATGTGCCCCGGGGGTCGCTTCGGGGGCGACGCCGAGAGGTGCACAATCGGGCGGTTGCGTTGGACCTTGGGCCGCCGGTCGCGAGCCGCCAGCGCGGCGATGACCCCCCCGAGGGCGCTGAGCGACCGGTTGATGAACTTGGCCTCGCGGATGCGCAGCTCCTGCCGCTTGCGCGTGGCGTGGAGGAAGTGGAGCGTCCCCTCGACCCGCTCCGAGCCCGCGAGATCGACAAACGAGATGGTCGCGCACGTGCTGTCCACGGGGCCGTCGTCGCCGTCCCCCGGGTCGCCCTCGAGGCGGTCGTCGCGAACCTGCCGGAGGGCGATCGTCAGGAGCGTGTGGCTCCGGGAGGATGTGCGATTCTTGGCCGTCGCGGCGAACACGCGATGGTTCGCGGCCGACTCAAGGAGGAACCGGGCGTCGTCGAGACTGTCAATGTCAATCTCATTCAGCCCATCGACGTAGAACGTCGACGTCGACGGCTGTAGGCGCACTGGGAGACCCGGGATCGCGTCTCGGTGGGGCCCATGTCGGTTCGCGCGCACAGCGGACGCCGCCGCCGCCATCGAGGAGGCCGTGGAGCTCCGACGGCGGGCGGCGGGGCCATCCACCATGGCGTCCGCCGCCGGGACGAGCAGGTCCTGGATGCTCTCGAGGTAGATCTGGAGGAACGACATGCTCGCCACGAGTCGGCGGCCCCGGGCCCGGCCCGCGGTGCTGGCGTTGTAGCCCGCCACATGGGCGAGGATCTGCGCCAGGGCCCGGGGGATGATCCCCCAGTCGGCCGGCCGGCGGTGGTGCGCGTGACCGAGGAGCCCCATCGTGTACGTCTTCCCCGTGCCTGTCTGCCCGTAGGCGATGACCGTGACGTGGGCCTCAGGGGCCGTGCCATTACCCGCGGCCCCAGGGTCGGCGGCGGTCGCGCGATCGAGGACGGCGGCGATCGGCGCCTGCACGCACGCCCCATAGAGCTCCTCCTGGCCGCACGCCGGGGAAAAGACGTGATCGAACTCGAAACGCCGACGGGGCCCGCCGCCGACCCCGACGGCTAGCGCATGCGCTGGCACCAAGAGGGACGGCAGGTGACCGGGGTCCGGGCGGTGGTCGAAGGTGATCAAGCCGTCGCCGTCGCCATCGTCGTGGCCGCCGTCACCGACGAACGCGTCGTCCTCGTCTTCGAAACTACTGGGGGCGTCGTCGTGGGCCGTAGCATCGGCCCCGTCGTCCTCTGCCTCTGCTTCGTCGCCTATGCGCCTCTTGGGACGTGCCACTCTCGCGCGACATCGAATGGCCACCTGAATGAGCCGTGAGTTGGGCTGCGTCGGGGAGCTTGGTGGGCTCTCGGACGTGCGGATCGCGGGCGTGGTCTCTTCTGTGATTGCCCCGAGACCGCGTCCGAGTCGCTGACGCCGGATGAGCTCGCTCAGGTGCGTGATGCTCCGGCGCTTGGTCCCCGGCGAGGTCTTGGGCCGCGTGCCACCGCCGCCGCCGTCGTCGTCGTCATCTGTCCGGCCACCGACGAGTCCGCGCAGGGCCCATGGATTCGTCGAGGGCATGCGCTGTCGACAGCGAGAGAGAACAGGAGCCGCCCCGACAACGGCTTTCCGGCGCGTTCCCGCTTGGAAACGTCGCTTGCGCCGCTTCGGGGGCGGGTTGGTCAGTCGAGCGAGCGCATTCGATCCAACTTGGACACCAACACCAAATGGGTCCGACATACAAGTTATTCAGCTACGTGCGCGGTCTACGCCGAGGTGAAATCGCCCCAATCGTCCTCATCGGTCGCAGCGGCGGAGGACGGCGGCGGGGCCACGGAATCGGAAGCAGCGGGGGCAACGGCGGTGGGTCCCGGCGGCGGCGGGATCAGAGGAATCGCGGACGGTGACACCACGGGGCTCTCGAGAGGGCGCCGGGAAGCAGCGGCGCGACCGTCGTGCTCCTCGCCGCCGCTACCGGGGACCTTGAGGTTTATCCGGATTGTCGCGCCCTTGGGGAGGCTCCAGTCGGTCGACGAGGATGCTGTCGCCCCGGCCGCGGCGGCGACGACCTGCCGGTGGACAAACTTGACATAGTCCTGCAGCGAGGCCTTGAAGTTGAACGCGCTCGTCCGCTCGGGGAAGCCGATGCCGAGGTACGCGCGGCGCCCGGTGCCCTCGTCCTCGACGCGGACCATGAAGTACCGCGACGAGTCGGCGCAGTCCTGGACGTAGACCTCAAGGGGGAGCTCACGGGTGATGACCACGGGGCACTGGGCAAAGAGCGTCCGCGACGGTGGAGAGTCGGTGCCGGTGGTCCCGGCGGTGGTCGACGTCGTCGTCGTCGTCGGCGGCGGCGGCGGCGGCTCGTACATGCGGATCCAGCAGGCGTCGCCCCGTTGCAGGACGTCGAGGCTCCCCGTGAGGAACGGTCGCTCGGGGTCCCATGCATCCGCGCGGGGGCTCAGCGTCGACACGTGGCCCGCGGGGACCTGGTAGAACCACACGCGGGGCTCGTGGAACAGCGTCTGCTCGAGTTCCACGACGGCGGCGGCGGCGTCATCATCAGCGGGCATCATTGTTTCGTCGTGTTGCTCGGAGATCTTTTGGGTGTCAAAATCAATACATGTGAAATTACACCCCCTCCCGTTAGGAGCAGGGGGGGGGGACTAATCGTCGCCACTGCCAATCAATCGCTACTCCATGAAGAGCTCCCGCCGGACCTCGGGGGTGATCTGGTGGTGAAAGTGCTGCTTGAAGAGGGCCTTCATGGCCTCCTTGTCTGCCCGGGAGATGTCGTTCTTGTACCGCTGGGCGAACGTCAGCAGCGCCTGGTGCCAGAGCACGGGGAGCGTGCGCGTGTCGGCCGTGAACCGGAGAAAGTGCTTGCTCAGCTCGGCGATGACCCGCGTCGGGAGGCTGTACTTCTTGTTGAGGAGCACGCGGATGAAGATGCTGTTGCCGCCCGAGTACGGCATGGTCGCGAGCTTCATGAGCGTCGCGGCCGAATGGATAGCCGGGACCGAGACCTTGGTCAGGACGCTGCCGATGATGGCCGCCTCCCGGAGCGTGCAGTCCTGGCCCTCGCAGAGCGGGATGATGATCCCCTTGAAGAAGGCCTGTGGCTTGTACAGGGCCTTCTTGAGGGCCATGTAGAGGTGGAAGTTGAGCCGCTTGTTCTCGCGGATGTCCTGCCGGACGTGCTCGAGGAGGAAGATGTTGTAGAACCGCTGCGCCATCTTCGGGTTGAGGTTGGACGCGAACAACCGCGTCGCCGCCCACATGGCATGCGGGGACCACTTGTCTGGGGACGTGAGCCACAGAATGTCCTCCCAGTTCGTCAGGCTCGGGACGACCTTGAAGGCCTTTGGGAGCTTGCCCGACGTGTACCGCTGGAGGATCTTGCCCACGCCCGTGTACACCTCGACGATCTTGGGGTCGAACTTGTGCTCCCCCATCGCCTCATCCGCGTCCACGTCCCCACGCTCGCGGGCCTCCTTCTCGAAGATCTTGTCCATGATGATGTCGGCGAGATTCCGGCGCTCGGCCCCGCCCATCATGAAGTTGGCCAGAACCTCCTCGTCCTCCTCGTCCATCTCAATCTCCTCCACGAACCCGTCGTTGATTCGCACGAGCTCTTCGCCTTCGTAGTCGTCGGCATCCATGTCCTCGTCCTCCTCGTCGTCCTCCTCCTCATCGCTGCTGTCGGCGACCCGCGCCCGGGCCACCTGCGCCGCCGCGCGGCCCGCCGTCGCCGGTTGCTGACGGCTCTCACGGGCTTGCTCCTCGGCCTGCTGCTGCTTGGCGAGTTGGAGCGTCTTCCGCGAGAGGTTCTCGGGCATGGCCTCGCCCTCGTCGTCCGACATGTCGAGGTCCTCCTCCTCATGGCGGGAGAGGCCCTTCTTTGAGTTCTTCTCGAACCATGGCTTCTCGTCGTACGCCAGCTGCTTCTCCAGCGGCGATGAGCGCTTTGGCTTTCCGCGGGTGGCCTTGGGCATCGTGCGTCGGGTCGTGCGTTCGCGGGGCGCTGGTGATCTCGCGGGTCGGCCGCCTCGTTTTGACGCCGGGGACTTAGTTGGCTACCAACCGCGATGCACTCGTGCAGTTTGCAGTTTTCACTGGTCACGCCCGTCTTTCGGGTGGGCCACCTCAAATTGCTGCGTCAGACTGTAATTACGATTGCGTTAGAGGTTTTTACGAACAGCTCATCAATCGACAGAAGGAATTTGAAGCTGGGTCGGGTGTGACAGGCGATCGCTTTCGATTCCGCACCGACTGATACGGCAGCACGACGCCGAGGCCCGCGAGCCCGGGACAAAGGGCCATCGCCCAGTGAGCAGCAGTGCCATGAGCGACGACGGCGTTGGGCTCACCGATGACGAGTATCGGGTGCGTCCATTTTCCCCCTGTCCGCTGTTATCTACACGACTGACATGCATTGCACCCAACTGCTACAGATGAGCGAGCGTGCCGTGGCGACCGTCGATGAGATTCTCCGCCTAGACGCCGAGGACGAAAGCCTCCGTCGCTATAAGGAGCAGCTCTTAGGGGCCGCCGCGCAAGGAGATCGCGGCGGTAGGTGGCAACCATCACTGAGATCGGCGCACTGGTGACGGCACGCTGAATTTGTCCCACTGATCAGACCCGACGGACACCCGGCGCGTCGTCGTCGAGGTCTTCAAAGTCGTCTTTGAGGACGGTCGCGACGACGTCGTCTACCGCCTGGATACACCACAGGGCCTCGAGCACATGCGCACGACGCCGTTCACCATCACCGAGGGCTGCCGCTACAAGTTCGCCATCCAGTTCCGTGTCAATCACAACATCGTCAGCGGTCTCCGCTTCCGGAACAAGGTCAAGAAGACGGTCCTGTCCAACTCCGATGAGGTGGTGCTTGGCTCGTACGCCCCGCGGACGCAGGCATACGAGTTTTGGTATCCCCGCCACGAGTGGATGGACGCGCCGTCCGGTATGTTCTATCGCGGCAAGTACCTGGCGCAGTTTCGATTCATCGACGACGATCGGCAAGAGCATCTCAAGGTCTTCTACACATTCGGTAGGTTTTGTATAAAATGGCCCAGTCAGTGGACGCAGACTCATCGTGCGCATCCGGGTCGATGGTGGCAACAGAGCTCAAGAAACCGTGAGTTTGGAATGGCACTTTCGCGGGATCCTAACGCACATCGTCCTCACAACACGTTTCTGCAGTTGATGCGCCCGCTCCCCCTGGTGCTGTCGTCGCATCATCGGTAGTTTGCAGCTTCGTCAACAAAGCACGCTGTTGCCGAATCATCCATTCGTCGTCGAGGCTTCCGTCGTTCGAGCCGGTCGCGCCAGGATCGCAAATCGCATGAACCGCCGAGCCTCCGAAATACGTGGGAATAAGTGATTCGGGGATGTACTCGCGGAGCTCCGTGGTGCAATTGTTCAGAAAGACGAGCTTCTCGCGAAGCCGCGGGGGCAGCAAGGGCGTCAGCACGGCCGCGAGGGACTGCACCGCCATGTTCACGGGGCCAACGCACAGCCGGGCGATGCGATCAGGGTAGTTTTGCACGCATACACTGACGAGCCCATGCATGAGTCGGAGGTCCACCTCTCGCCAACCGAGCCCCGCGGCATCCGCGATGACCGTAAACGCCGCGATGTCTTGGCGCATGAACTCCCGGCATGCGAGCTCGATCATAAACACGTGCGCGCGGATCTCGAGGTCCCGAGTCTCGGCCATGCGGGCCCAATCCTTCTGCTTCGGTCGCACCCACAGCACTGGATGCCCGCCGTGGTCGTACCCGCACCAGTAGAGGGAGCCATTCCGGAGAGCCGGCGCGACCTCTGCGAAGCGGAGCTCGTCGGCGCCATAGGTCGCTCGCCACCGGAGACAGCGGGCGAGTTTGTCGACGGCGTAGTCGTATGCACGCCCCGGCACCGCCAGGACCGCCGCAAGATACGCGTCCGAGTAGGCGGCAGTGAGCGCCTCCGAGGGGGCGCCATGCGCCGCGCGGGCAATGTCTCGGCGGAACTCCTGGAGCGCCCGGGCATCACCGTTGGGGCCTGACGCCATCGTTGCTCGGAGGCTCGCCACTTTTGGGCTCGTTGGGACGTGTCGTCACGACTTCTCCTGGTTCCTAGCTTAGTTTCTCTCGAACGCTGGACCCACTCACCTCAAGTCTGTTGTCGTCTCTTGACAGCACCGGCGGATCCTTTCAATCGCAAATGGACACAATCGGAGCCATTATTCCCAGTGTCCCGTCGCACGAAGTGACTCCCGGAGACCACCACAACAGCGTCGCTCAAGCCACGCGGCAACGGCAGCTGCATTTGTGAATCCGCCGCGCGCCCCCAACGACGCCGACTCCCCACGACCCCGTCGTCCCCCCATCGCC
>JAADYI010000443.1:0-17628 GCA_023338185.1 Lagenidium sp. CBS 127285
GGAGGCGACGGAGGAATCTCGACAAGTGTGGGCCGTTGCCGCCGTTGATGGGCTTCCCAGAACGCTATTCCACGGGTCCATCGTCGATTGCATCACCAGCAGGTGTGGGGTGCCACAGGCGCAGAACACAAACACAGCATCGCCATCGCGTTCCTCCTCGGTTGGGGACTTGGATGCGACTGCTGTCGCCAGTGTGAGACCCTTCTTGCAACCGAGTTGCTGTCCTGGTCCGACTTTGCCCCACCCGCGAGACCCGAGAGGCGCGAGGCGCCACAGACACGCACCGGCGTGGAGCTCGCTTAACGCCGGGTGGTGGGGGCCCCCGAGGGTGTGTCGCGCGACATTGGAGCCACAAAGAAAACGGGCAACCGCCATCGCGTGGGGTGTGTCCGGAAGCGGATCTCTGGCGCCCGGCCGAGCACTCACGCCACCCAAGCACCGAGCGTGTTTCTCATCACCTGCATTCACCAACGGCGATGGGCCGTCTCCGCGAGCACCACCGCCGAGGGGCCTTGGTTTCCGCCGAGCTCACAAGTCAACTGACACACTCGATCCCAACCCTCAGTCCATGGAGCACCGCCAGTCGCGGTGATTTGCCAGTCGCCTACTACGCCCACCCACCCACGCACCCGACCACCACCATGTTCGCCGAGCCCATGACCTCCCCGTGGCCCCCGACCCGCCTCGAGAACGCCCAGTGGCAGTTTTGGGCCACCACCGCTGAGCCCCGCGCGTTTGACGACCAGGACCTGCCCGACCCATCGGCGTCGTGCTTCCTCCCGCCGCCCGACCTGGCCTCGCTCGGCATCCACGAGTCGACCACCTCTGCGGCGGCGTCCCTGGGCCTCGCAGTCCCCACGTCGCTCGAGGACTCGACCACGTCGCTCCCCGCTGACCCCGAGTTCCCCGCCGACTTGGAGAACCTGCCGTTGATCGCCGCCCAGCGGATGGTCGACATCACCCCATCCGACGTCATCATCGACGACGATCTCCTGGACGAAGCCTCCCTCGACCTCCTCGTCAGCACCCTCGCGCGAGAAAACGCGCTCATTGAAGCCATTGAGGAAGAAGAGAAATCCGCTAGTGACTCCCACAGCGATGACGATGACACACTCTACGGAGCGAGCACCTGCTCCACGCCATCCGCTGAGGACGACGATGATCACGACGGACATACCAACTACGCTGACGTTAGGTTGCAGCAGCTCAAGCAGGAGCCAACGCTGCCTGCCACGACCGCCGCCACACCACTTTCGCGGCAGCTGCCACCGGCGGTTCCCAGTTCGAGCTCAACTGCCCCAATCAAGCCCAAGTCCGCCAAGCCCAAGCCCAAACGCGTTCGACGCAAGTGTGTTGTCCCCAACTGCGGCAAGCGCTCGCGGTCACAAGGGCTGTGCATCGCGCACGGTGGTGGCCGGCGGTGCATTGTCGAGGGCTGTGACAAGAGCAGCCAGGGTGGCAATCTCTGCATCAAGCACGGCGGCGGCAAGCGCTGCAGCGTCGAGGGCTGCGACAAGGCCGCGCAGACCCACTCGCTCTGCAAGGCTCACGGCGGCGGACCTCGCTGCCAGTTTGCAAACTGCGAGAAGAGCTCTCAGGGCGGGGGCTTTTGCCGGACGCACGGCGGTGGCAAGCGCTGCGCCTTTGAAGGCTGCAATAAGGGCACCCAGCGTGGGGACTATTGCGCGTTGCATGGTGGCTCTCGGCTCTGTGTGGTCGATGGCTGCTTCCGGAACGACCGCGGCGGGGGCTACTGCGCCCATCACGGCGGCGGCAAGCGCTGCTCGCTCGAGGGCTGCACGCGCGCGTGCCGGCGGAATGGCTGGTGCTCGACGCACCTCCGCCTCTTAGGAAAGCGCCAGCTTGAGGATCTCGTCGGGGAGCTCCGGCTCCGCTCGAGCCCCGAGCCGGTGACGATTGGGGACCTGTTTACGCCCATCAAGCCCGACTTTGCGGGCTGAACGGGCAAAGACACCCAACCCAAATTCCCTCACCCCCCACTCGTTCATGCTCGCACGCGCGCGCGCACACATACACACACAGACGTGCAGAATGGAGCTCCGCTGGAGCTCGGTAACCTCTAATTTAACATTGTACCAATCACACGTGAATCTCGACAATTCTTCCTCTGCAGAGTTTCTATGCAACTTCAATGTGACCGTGCATGCGATCCCACCCCCTGTCACCGAATGTGCGCGCATCGCGCATCGCGTGCAGCCATCCTGTCACATGCTGTGTCTATTAGCAAAATTCCAGGAGGGTGCCTCATGTGGTCAGTCGTCAAATTACGCGTGGGTGGGTGGCGTTAGGTGGTGGGTTCGAGCGTGTCTTTGCCCATGGCGGCTGCCCCGACAGGGGGTGCGTGCGAGGCGTGCGGCGCTGCGACCAGCGCGACCTCTTGTCGCAACCCGAGCGCGGCGCTGCTGCCGCCGAGAATGCTCATGTTGGAGGCGTGGGGGAGGCCGTCAAACAGATAAAAACAAGCCGGCACGTTGGGAACTCCTCGACAAGTGCGGCGGCCGTCCTCCGCCAACGTGGAATCCCCTCGCGATCGAAAATGATCCGATTTCACCTCCCCAATGCGCGCGCTTTCCGCCATCATCCTTCCGTTGAAACTCTTGCCGCGATGAATTGTTCCCGACAGTCGATGCCTTTTTGTTGCGTTTGTGGTTTGCCGATCGAGTCGCTGCTGCGCTGGGGCGCGATGTGTTTTCGCTTTCTTTTTTGTATATGTGGCAGTATGCTGAGGCTTGCCCCGTGGGTCGTCATGGTGCAATGCGATTACATTCACCCAAAGAAAATGACTCCACATCCGCCAAGTCCGACACCAGGAACAATAAAATCCGACTCAACTGGAAACCCCGTATTTTCCACTCTGCCGGTGCGCAAATGCCCAGCGAGTGAGTGAGGGCGGCCCTCGGGCATCTTCCTTGCCGTAATTGATGACATCGTCGGCAATTGCTCGGTGCTTGCTGGCACTCGGACCCGTGGACACAATTGCAAAAAAAAAAAAAAACGTTCGCAATTGCTGTCATGGAATGAAATCCACATCCGGGGGTCACGGTGTGGAAGACAACACGCTGTGAGGGCCATGAGAACTGTCCCCGTACTTGTCCACACGCGGTTTCAGAAGTTTGCCTTCGGTCAGTCCCACCGCTCATTTGATAATCGTCGAAGATCGATGGCTTTTGTCTGCAGGTGCCCACACGATCCTGGTGGTCGTATATATACTGGAGATCCGGCAGTAACGTCTGGCAGATGACCTCGCAACGGTCTCCGTTGGTGCTCGACATCGCCTCCACAATGTCTTTATTGGGCCCTTTGTAGAGCCCACGGCGGCCTCCGCAATTTCTGCAACATGCGCGTTCACATCGCATCACATGGTCATGTCCACGATCCCCTTTGATGAATAATTCCCTGTCGAGGAACGCCCCTCCCGCCACGCCAATGCAATGTTTCCCTCGGTCCCACCATCATTAACTCACGACCAGGGTCGGCTCTCACCGATCCGACTGGGCCACGCCCCATTGCCAAGCCTACTTTCCGCGTGTCAAAACATCCCCCCATTATTGTTCACTCACCATCGGATGTCCCATTCACTTCACCCACAACCATGGCATGTCTTTCCAAGATGACCACGACCAACTTCTAGCAGTGTCATTGCCACGAGGGAATCAGGGACTCAAACTTTATGTGGCCCACGCTAATGCGTTGAAACGGTCTTATTTTATTTGGTCCCGCACGGTTCCCACTACGCTCTATCCCCATCACCATCTTGAATCATCACACGCAACGCATCAAAAATCGCCACCGCTGGGCGCTCGGGATCGTCGAAGCGTCGCTGCGCCTGCTGCGGTCGTGGGACGAGGAGGGGTGGACGAGATCGAGGGGGTCCGACCATGGCGACGGTGTCCATCGCCGCGCGCGCCGACGAGCTCCGGGAGGCGGCGACGCGGCGCTGGCTCGTCAAGGACGAGCTCATGACGCTGCTCCTGCAGCACACGCACACCCGCCTGCCGATCCACCACACGCTCCAAGTCCGCCCGCCGAGTGCGTGTTGCGTTGTTGTGTTGCTGATGCATGCGACTACGCCGTGAATGCTGGTGCTCACCAATATGCGCGCTCCCAGGCGGGACACTCATGTTCTACGACGTCAGCGCCGTCCCCGACTTCAAGAAGGACGGCTGGCGGTGGCAAAAGCGCAAGGACCACTCGGGCCGGGTCCGCGAGGACCGCGCCAAGCTCGTCATCAACCGCCAGGTCATCATCCTCGGCACGTACGTGCACTCGGCCGAGTCCCCGGTACGAGACGAGACGACGCGATGACGCGTGTTTCGGCGGCCGCCCAGTTCTCAATGATCCTTGTTGGGGGAACGCAGACGTTTCATCGCCGGAGCTACTACCTCCGGGACTCGAATCCGCACATCATGCTCGTGCACTACTTTGACGAGATCCACAAGACCGACCCGGCGATGGGGAGCCTCCTGGCCTCGACCATGCTCCAGGCGCCGTCTGCATCCGCCCCCCCGTCATCTACGTGGACACCACTGCCCCCGCCAGGAAAGGGGCTGAAGCGCGCGCTCCCGCCATCGGCGGTGGCGTTGCCGATGCCCCCCCCACCAGCGGGCGTGGCTGCCCCATTGGTTAATCGACAGGGGCCGTTGCCGCCGCCCATTAAACTCGACCCGTGCGATCCCAGCAACTCGGTCGACGTCATTATGAAAGGTCCGTCTGGTGGTGACGGCCGTAGAAGTGGGAACAAACGAACGCTCATGAGTTGCGGTGTGAATGCTAGCAGACTGCTTTGCGATGGACTATTTGCCACTGCATCCTGGGATCCTAGGAGAGCCCGATGCTGTGCCGCCGGTTGTCTCAAATGCTCAGACATCATTGCTCCACTCAGCATTTGACCTGCTCAAGACCCCTGAGGAACTCTCCGCCATGCCGAGTCTCTATGATGACGCGCTGTTTGGCGATGTGTCCGCGATGGAGGCGCCACCGATGGATGTGATCGAGCCCGTCGAGATCACCGATTTTTCACCCGACTGGGACTTCGTCGAAGGAGGCGCCAAGATCTTAATCTGCCTGGCGGCACCGTTGCCGTCGAGTGTCAACGACCCTTCACGACTCTTTGTGGAGTTTGGCGCCGGCAGGAGGGCTCCAGCGGAACGTATCTCCGACACTGTCATTCGTTGCGCAGGTAGGAGAAGAAGCTCAATCCTCGTCTTTGCAACTGTTGCTGACGTTCGCTACGTCTCCAGCCCCTCCTGTGCCTCGGGCCGGGCCGGTCAGCATATTTCTATGTTATTGTATGGCGGCCACATCGTTGGATTGCGTTCAGCTGTCGATTGCAAAATCATTTCAGTATCGAACCCCAATGTCGACCCCGTCAACTACCGCGAATGGTGGTACCAAGGAGAACGACGTTTGCGAACGGTCTCATGGCGGTGCAAAGCGTAGCCGCTCACCTCATCCACTTCCTCCCCAAAGGGAGCGCCTGCAAGAACGCCGGGCAAGTAACCCTGAAATGTCAATCCTTTCGGCGTTTGCCGATACCGATCGTACGTACCACCGTCGTTCGGAACATCGATGAGCGGGATCTTACAATGAATGATATCTTGTTTAGTGGATGAACGCCAGTGCAAGATTCGTGTTGTCGAGCGGCTGACAGAATTCCATCATGCAATACGAACGACGTCGTCATCCGTAGACACAGACCACCTGGTCCCAGTAAATCGATCAGATGAACAGTTGCAACGAGTTGCCAACGAGCCGAAAGATGATCAGACTTTGGAGACAAGCCAACGGAAGGACGCAAACAATGAGAATCTGAGCGAGAACTTGCCTCTAGACGACGGATCTGTGGACGACCTTAGTGACCAGGATCTTGAATCCCTATCGGAGCAGCTTCTCGAGCGTGTCGTTCGTCAACTTGTTTCTGTTGCCCACACGAGCGAAGAGCTATTGGAGGAACTCAACTCACTGGACGAGACCGGTCTGAGTTTACTCCACTATGTGAGCTTCTACAATTACTCACACCTGATTCCTTTGCTGTTGGCGCATGGAGCTCACGTGAACCAGCAAAGCACACAAGGGCACACACCATTGCATCTGGCTGCTGGATGCGGTCACCAAGACGTCGTTGATGCACTCGTGGAGGCCGGGGCGGATTTGTTTGCGTTGGACTTTGATGGGCTCACTCCTGCCGACCGGGCGGAAAAGTCGGACCAAATAGACGTTGCCGCTCGACTCCGACAACTCATGGGGAGTGAAGAACCCAACGCGGCATCGCCATTGGATTGGCAGAGCTGTTTCGACATGGAGATCGAAGATGTAGCTACATCGGATGGTTTCGCTCGCTCAAGTCGATCACCCGAAGCAACAACCGAAGACGGCGATCTGGATGCCTTGGACGTACGAACGACGAGAACATCTTCACTGTCTTACGTACGTGGAATTGCATTGCAGTCGTTGTCTCAAACGCTAACTATGCTCGTGCGCGATAGGCCGGTGAGAACCAAGAACACAATCGAAAGCTCCTACTCGGCGCCTTCTCGACAATGAGCCTGCACGACAAATGCGCGTTGTCTCTCAGTCTTTCGCGGGACTTGTCTTCATCATCTTCTCGACGACGGGAGAGTAACGTGAGCGATGACGCCGTGGCGGCTGCATCGGCGTTTACATCGGGATCCTCGGTGTCCTCCCCGGCAAAGCCCACTGATCAGGTATTAGGCAACACCGTTGCGAGTGTCGGCGGCGAGAGCGAGTCCATGTGCGATTCGGACGTCAAAAGTGTCATTGCGGATGATGAAATCAACTTGAACAAGCTTGAGGCGGCGATGGAGCTGATGGGCCCCGATGAGTTGCATTCGCTCGAAGAGGAAGCTCGAGTCATTCAGCACAACGTCCGGGCTTGGTTATTGCGACGAAACTACCGGAACATGCGAGAGACGACGAAGCGACTGCAAGAGGCAACGCGAACATTTGAGGACCAGCAAAAGCAGCAGGAGGAGGCACGACAGGCCAAAGAGCGGGAGCTCATGTCACAACAGGAGCGATCCGAGCGTGAACGAGCAGCCGTGACTGTCCAGGCGGCAGCTCGAACTATGCTGGCTCGCAAGAGTTTCCTCCAGACTCGGAACGTGACAATCCGAGTCCAGGCCGCAACGCGAGGCGTGCTCTGCCGGAAGAACTTTGCCCGGATGAAGACCCATGCGCTTGCCTCGTTGGTCATCCAGCGGAACGTCCGTGAGTGGCTGTCGAAACAGCCCGGATCGTCGCCTCACTCAAGCCCAGGGACGTTCAATGAGGGCAAATCACGCACCGATGGTATTCCGATGTCACCTTTGCATGTGAGCGCCACCACAACAAACGCGGATGCTGCATCATCCAGCCACGGAGACACGATCCCCAGTACTTCTAATGGGAGTACAGGAGACGAGGAGTCTGGCGCCCCCGAGAGTGAGGGAAAGCGCGATCTCATCGTGGGGGAACTGGTGCTCCAGACCCCGTAGCCATCTCCATCGTCCTTCATCATCGAACGGATCCAGTTGCGAGAGTGAGAGAGAAAGAGAGAGAGAGCAGCTGCATATTTATCTCGACAGGCATAACGAACACAGAATCACAACCCGACCCGGCACCACAATCACCGCTGGGATTCGGCGGAGCCCCTGACCCGCTCTCGCACGGGAGGAGGCTCTCTTTGAATGCGTTTTTGCTTTTGTCATTGATCTGATCATCCCTCCATCGTCTATGCCCCTGCTGCTCGCTCCGTTCACTCCTCGATCTCGCCGTCGCCAGAGTATCGGAAAAAGCCCTCAATGGGCGGCGTCCAGGTCGCGAAGCCGCGCTCCTCGGGGACCGGGGCGTCGTCAATCTCGAGCGCCTCCTGCTGGAGCTCCGCGGGCAGGGCGTTGATGGCCTCCCACTTGAGGTCGATCTTGGTCTGGAGGTCGCGCATAAAGTGGTTGTGCCGGATCGTGCTCATGATGCCATAGCGGCGGCCAATCTCCTGGTGGCGCTTCTTCTCCTCCTCTGTGAATGGCTCGCTGCGATGATACCAAAAACGATTCCCATTAGGACCACATGCACGAACGTCGTTGGCCAAGCGGCCGCGTGGATCGAGGAGCACTTACGCCTCCGGGTACTTGCCGCGGACCGTGCGGAGCATGAGCTCAAAGTTGGCGTCCTCGCCGCCCTTCTTGCCGCCCTTCTTGGCCTTCTTCTTGGCGGCAAAGCCCCGGACCGCGCCGAGCTGGCCCACGCCGTGCTGCACGACCGCCGCGCGCGCGGCCAGCGCCGTCGTCGCCCGCGTCGCCGTCGTCGCCAGTGTCGTCGCAATCATGTTTCCCCTGGTCCTGGGCAGCAAACTGGAGCTCCGTTCATGAGCCACTCGTCTGGGCGACCACAGCCACGACAACCGTCATTTTGGCCAATCCCCTCGTCGTATTTCACTAAGTACGAGCTTACGGAGGACTAGGCTAGACTAGCGTGCTAGTGCTTGATACACCCTCGTGGCCCAAAGTCTCTAGTTGGATTTGACTGACCCTAAGGGAAACCAATGGCCGACGCCCAGCACAAGCGCGTGGCCCAGCGGCTCAAGGAGGCGTGCGAGGAGACCGCCCGCCAGGCCATCGCCGCGACGACGGCCTCGGGCCAAGCCACGCGCGTGCACCACAAGAACCGCAAGTTTGGCAGCCGCAAGGAGGCCATGGAGGCCAAGGTTCGCGTTCGTGGTGTTTCCTCGTGTCACAACCCCCCCACCACCCATTGACACTGTGCTCGCAGATCGCCGCGGCCAAGGCCAAGCGCGAGGCCAAGGCCGCCCCCACGTCCACCGCCTCTGCTCCACCACCATCAGCGTCCGCCCCGTGATCTCGCTGGGCGAAATATGCGAATCCACTGGCTGCGAATAGACTGAGACACCATCACTCTCCCCTCGATCCCCCCCTAACAACGCCGCACCTCGTAACGCCCGCATCCGCGTCACCATCACCATCGCCACCATCGCCGCTCGCATATTTGCGCGGTCGTTCTCGTGGCGGGATGGGGCCCCCGCCTCCGCCGCCGTCTCTGCCAACGACGAAGTCGCCGTCCACGTCCCGCGGGGCCATCGCCGCGCTCCTGGCGAAGAACTGGACCATCAAGCGCCGGCACCCGTTCGCGACCCTCAGCGAGCTCCTCAATCCCCTGCTCTGCATCCTCTTCTTCGCGGCCCTCAAGACCCTCGAGCCGGACCTCGAGATCCCCTCGGGCTGGGCCACGGCCGAGAAAAACAAGACCCACCGGGGCTTTGGCTCGAGCTGGGGCCTCTACGAGGACTATGACCTCCTCGCCTCGCTCAACGCCAGCCTCCAGAGCGCGGGGCTGCGCCTCAATGCCTCGGCGCTGGGGCCACCGGTGTCCGCGAATGGCACGGCGTCGTCCGCCTCACTGGCCTCGTCGTCGCTCTCGCTGCTCTCGCTGGCCTCGGCGCTGCGGATCCCCCGGTTCTACTTCAGCGAGACCACGATGCCCGGGCTCCTGCTCAACCTCGCGTTGCAGTCGCTCCTCGAGGGCGACAACCTCCAGGAACTGGGTGACACGGACCTCCTCAACTGCTTTTTCAAGTTTGGCCTCCTTGGCTACACGAGCGTCCAGCGCCCAGCGACCATCTACGCGGTCCCGGACGACTGCCGCGGCCGGGTCGTCCCCTACAAGCTCGCCATCACCCCGGACACGGCCTTCACGCGGCATTACGTCTCGGCCATGCTCGAGTACTGGTACCCGCGGCTCCCCCTCGTGGCCCCGGTCCTCGGGATCTCCCCGCTGACGATGCCGTCGTTTGCCGACTCGCGGGTCTTCTTCGCGGACGACGACGCGCTTGATGCCTACATCGCCAGTGAGGACTATGGGCGGAACCTCTCGTTCCCCAAGATCTACGCGGCCATCTCGTTCCACTCGTTCCCCAACGACAGCGCCGCGATCGGGCAGATCCCCAATGCCAACAACGACGACTCGCCGTCCCTGGCCTTTGCCCTGCGCTTCAACTCGACCTACACGGACACGTCCTTCCCCAACAGCGTCCCCCGGGCCGGGGCCAGCCGACGGGACCGCGTCGATCGCCTCCTCCGGACCATCGCGGCCGGCAACACCCAGAGCTACGCCACGCGAGGCTTCATGACCCTCCAGACGGCGGTCATGCGGGTCCTCAACTGCCTCCCGCCGTGGGACCCGACAACCGACAGCATCCGCGACCCCGGGGTCTGCCAGTTGCCGCACTCGACGATGCGCGCCGAGCCAACGGGGGACCGCCGGCTCCTCCGGCAGCTCGAGGACGACATGATCGTCGGGACCGTGCTCTCGGCGCTCTCGTCGCTCCGGCGGACGCTCGCCGAGGCCGGCGAGGAGGCCATCCCCGAGAACCTCCGTGGGTTCTTCCGCGCGGTCCAGACACTCGTGCTGACGACGGATGGGATCCCCGCGTCCACACAGACGTCGCTCCTGCGGTCCCTACGGCAGGCCCCACAGGCCTTTCACGGGGCGGGGGTCTTTGTGAGCCCCGTCCGGGGCTTCCACTACGCGGGCTTTTACGACAAGATCCTCGTCGTCTTCCCCGTGTTCTTCATCCTCTCGTCGCTCTATGGCATCTCCCGGGTCATCGTCGCGCTGCTGATGGAGAAGGAGACCCGATCCCGGGAGTTCCAGCGGATCCTCGGGCTCCGGGACCGGGAGCTCCTCGTCTCGTGGTTTGTCACGTACGTGCTCCTGTTCCTCGTGGCCACAGGGCTCCAGACGTTTGGGAGCAAGTGGCTGCTCTTCCCGCAGTCCTCGGTGGGGCTCCTGTGGCTCTTCTTCTTCTCCTTCGCGCTGAGTTGCTGGGCCTATGGCTTCCTCGTCAGCACGATCTTCCAGCGGGCCCGCGCAGGCTCGTTCATGGGCATGGGCGGCTTCTTTCTGCTCTTCTTCGTCTCGTACGCTTTCCCCGAGTCGGCAAGCGAGGGGGTCAAGACCTGGAGCGGGCTCCTGGCGCCCGTAGCCTTTGCCCAGGGGATCACGATCGTCGCCCACTTCGAGTCAATCGAGATCGGACTCACGACGGCCAATGCCTCGGAGCTCGTGAATGGCTTCCGCTTCCACTCGGCGATCATCCTCCAGGTCGTCGACTTTGGCCTCTACACGCTCTTGGGGATGTACCTGGAGCAGGTGCTGCCCAAGGAGTACGGGGTCGTCTCGGAGAAATGGTACTTCCCCATCTCGCCAACGTACTGGCGCCGTCAATTGTACGGGCGCCCCCGAGACAGCGATGGCCCCGGGTCCCGGGTCATGGCCGACATGGTCGGCGGTGATGAGGCGCTTGGTCAAGAGGATGCACAGGACCACGAGACGCAGGCCGCCCTGGCTTCGCCTGGATTCACCGACAACGACGGCGGTCACTGCGAGCCCGTGAGCGCCGAGCTCCAGCAGCAGGAGCGGGATGGCCGGGCGATCGTCATCTCCCGCCTGCGCAAGGTCTTTCGGGTGCCCGGTCGGGGCCGGCCCCTCAAGGTCGCCGTCCGGGGGCTCAGCCTCCGTCTCTACGAGGGGCAGGTCACGTGCCTCCTCGGGCACAACGGCGCTGGCAAGACGACGCTCCTGTCGATGCTCACGGGGATGCTCCCCCCGACGAGCGGCGACGCCCGGATCGGCGGGCGCTCGATCCGCACGGACCTCGCGGGGATCCGGCGGGCGCTGGGCTATTGCCCGCAGGCGAGCGTCCTGTACCCGGAGCTCACGGTCGAGGAGCACCTCAGCTTCTACGCCCGAGTCAAGGGCACCATCGACGTCCCCCGGGCGGTGACGGCCAAGCTCGAGGAAGTCGGGCTCACGGAGAAGCGCCGGGTGGTCGCCGGAGCCCTGTCAGGGGGCATGCAGCGCAAGCTCGCGCTGGCCATCGCCTTCCTCGGGGACAACCGGGTCGTGATCCTCGACGAGCCGACCTCGGGGATGGACCCGTACAGTCGGCGGAGCACGTGGGAGCTCATCCAGGCCCAGAAGCGCCGGCGGGTCGTGATCCTGACGACCCACTTCATGGACGAGGCCGACCTCCTCGGTGACCGCATCGCGATCCTCGCCGACGGCGAACTCCGGTGCGTGGGCTCGTCGCTCTTCCTCAAGAACCGCTTTGGCGTGGGCTACCGCCTGCGGGTGATCCTCGGGGCCAACACCGATAACAACCACGGGCAGGGGATCCGTGAGCTCGTCCGCCGACGGGTCCCCAGCGCCCGATTGGCCACGGACGTGGGCACCGAGCGGAGCTTCCAGCTGCCCTTTGAGAGCTCGGGGGCCTTCCCGGGACTCTTTGAGGAGCTCGAGCTGCGCCAGCGCGAGCTCGGGGTCCAGTCCTACGGCATCTCGGTGACGACCCTCGAGGAGATCTTCCTCAAGGTCGCCGAGGATCACCATCATCATCAACAGCAACCGCAGCAGCGAAATGACGACTCCCCATCGATCCCAGCGCCGACGGAGAAGACGACGACGGCTGCGACCACGGGAGACGTCTCGGGGTCCCTGCAGGTCAAGCATATTGACGTCGCGACCCCGTCGACGACGGCGACGACCCACACGACGACGAAGATGAAGGAGGCGGCGCCACTGCAATCCCGCCCTGTGGGCCACGCTCCCCAGCACTCAAGGCTCCGGTGGTTTGCGATTCACGTTGGCGCGCTCTTCCGCAAGCGCGTGCTCTGTGCCCGACGCGATCGGATCATGGTCGTCTACAGCACCGTGCTCCCGAGTGTGATCCTCTTTGCCGGCCTCACGGCCCTCAAGTTTAGCCTCTTTCTCCAGAACGATCCCCGAGTCTGGCTGGTCCCCGATGAGCAGTTTGACCACGGGGACGCCGCCGCATCGACGCTGCTGCGGGTGCCTGTGGCCTGCGTGCACGCGGCCAGTGCCGACCCCGTGGCCCCGGAGAGTGCGTGGTGCGAGGCCATCACGGACCCGGTGGGCTGGGCCGAGGCCGAGGCTCGCCCCGAGCGCATTGACGTCGAGCCGGTCGTGTTTGGCGGCTCATCATCCCCGACGGTGTTTGGGATTCCTTACGCCAACACGACGAGGACGATCGAGCCCAACGACACGTCCGGGTACTGCCTGCGCTTTGGCGAGCGGGTCTTCGAGCGCGCGTATGGGCTCGATACCCCATCGACAAACGACCTCTCGACGACCGTGGGGCCGTTTGGGGGGATCCTCCTGGAGGCCGACAACGCCAGTCGCGTGCTCGCGTACAACGTACTCGCGAACTCGTCGGCTCTGCACGCCGCGCCATTGCACAAGGCTCTGATCGACGAGGCCATCCACCGGTTTCTCGTTTGGCAGCTCAACGCCACCGCCCGCCCTGGGCGCGTGCGAGTGGCCACGCATCCGTTCCCCTTGTCGTTCAAGTCCCGCTCGATCTTTGGGGCGTTCCTGAGCCTCCCGGCGGTGCTCTTCGTGGTCATCGCCTTCACCTTCATCCCCGCGGCGATGATGCCCTACCTCATCCGCGAGAAGCACCCGGGCCAGAACGCCCGGCACCAGCAGCTCCTCGCGGGGGTCTCGCTCCCGGCTTACTGGCTCGCCAACCTCGCCTTTGATCTCCTCGTGTACGCGCTGCCGATGGCCATCGCCCTCGGTCTCCTCCGGAGCTTCCGGGTCTCGTCCTCCTTCAGCTCCTCGGACGCCGCGGCCTGCGACAACTGCACCCGCGATGTCCCCGCGGCCATCGGTGTGCTCTTTGGGCTCTTTGGCACGGCCATCGCCCCATGGACGTATCTCGTCTCGCACGTCTTCCGGGACCCCGGGGCCTGCCTGCTCTACACGGTCATGCTCAACTTTGGCGTCGGCCTCGTGCTCTTGCTCGGGAGCTACTCGCTCGACTCGCTCGAGTCGACGCGCGCGGCCAACGCCGTCTTGGTGTTTGTCTGGCGCCTCTCGCCCTTGTTCTCACTGGGGAATGGGCTCCTGCGGGTCATCCTCGCCGACATCCAGGCGCTCTTTGGGCTCAGCGCCGGGAGGGGCCCCACGAGCGCATTCGACCCGAGCGTCGCGGGGAATGAGATCGCCTATTTGGCCATCGAGGGACCGATCTTCTTTGCTCTCGCCGTGGGGATCGACTTCCTTCGCACCGGCGAGTGGACGGTCTGCGGGCGGGACCTCCGGGATCTCTTCGAGCGCGGCCGGCGGCGGTGGCAGGGGCTCTGTCATCGCGGCCGTCAGCACGTCCGCGATAGCAACGACGGCGCCATCGCCACCGAAGACGAGGACGAGGACGTCCGGACAGAGGCCCGACGGGTGCTCCTCGGGCCAGCGATGACGACGACGGACGAGGACATTGTCCGGATCCTCCGACTCCACAAGACGTACGCCAATGGGAAACGTGCCGTGGCGAATATCTCGTTTGGCCTTGCTCGGGGCGACTGCTTTGGCTTTCTCGGGATCAACGGCGCCGGCAAGACCACGACCATGCAGATTCTCACGGGCAATGTGTTTCCATCGTACGGGACGGCGCGACTCAATGGCTTTGACATTCTCACGCAGCGGGCACAAGTACGCCGGAGCATCGGCTACTGCCCGCAGTTTGACGCGCTCTTGGACCTCATGACCGTGCGGGAGCACCTTCAGCTCTACGGACGCCTCAAGGGCTACACCGGCCGCGAGTTGGCGACCGAGGTCGAGCGGCTGATCACGCGCTTCCAGCTCTCGGCGTTCACCACCAAGCTCGCCGGGAGTCTCAGCGGGGGGAACAAGCGCAAGCTGTCGGTGGCCATCGCCATGCTCGGGGACCCCGCGTTGCTCTTCCTGGACGAGCCATCGACGGGCATGGACCCCTTTTCCCGGCGGTTCATGTGGGACCTGCTCCTCGAGGTGTCCGTTCGAGGACGCCGCTCGACGATCGTGCTCACGACGCACTCGATGGAGGAATGCGAGGCGCTGTGCAACCGCGCGGGGATCATGGTCGGCGGGCGCCTGCGCTGCTTTGGGACCATCCCCCACCTCAAGACCCGGTTCGGGGACGGCTACTTCCTCGACTGCAAGCTCGACGCCCCGGCAAAGCACGAGGTCCAAAACCTGATTGGGACCATCCACAGCCATTTGCCAGCCCCTACGATGGAGATCACCGCCACCGAGCTCCCAGCGCTGTGCGAGGCCCTCGGTCACGCAGAGAGGGCCGAATGGATTCTCTCCACCACGTCATCCCATCCGACGGGGAATGCCCTCCGAGAGCAGTTGGACCGATCCGAAGGCCTCGGGGCCCTTGACGTATCGGAATTTGCGAGCTGGTGGCTACTCGAAGACCGCGTGCGCCGGCTGAGCGGGGCCCTGACCTCGGCGTTTGCAGCAGGGGGTGTCACCCTCGTCGAGCGGCAGCCCGAGTTCTGCCGCTTTCAGATCACGCACCCGGGACTGCCACTTTCGGGCATGTTTCGGGTCGTCGAGACGGCCCGCGAGGCGCTCGGCGTGCGGGAGTACAGCCTCGCACCGACGAGTCTCGAGCAGATCTTCAATGCCTTTGCACGCCAGCAACGCGAGGAGCAGGGCGTCGCACGGTCATTCTGGCCCGGGGCCAACGGATAGAAAACTTTTCGTATATTTTGTCCACGGAGCATTTACTGAATATGATGAACCCGTCCGGAGGGAAGGGCGAGGTGCTCGAGTTGCCGCGCTGGGCGGTCCAGTTTACTCTGCATCTTCCGTTCATGCCATGCTCGGCGCGCTGGATCATCCAGGGATCCGGTATTCCAGTCGAGTCCGGGGATCTGGACGACCTTGGCCCTGGAGGCATCCAGAAAGAGACTCTGGAACAGAGTGATGGCCGAAACCTCTTCGACACCAGCGTTATCGTCGCCAAGGCCGAGGCCATCGCCGACGAGGGGAAAGCCGATCTTGGCGAGTTGTCTGAGATCCCACAGCGCGAGGGTGTTCCATGGCGTGGTCAGGCCAGTCAGCGCCATGGGCTGCGCGCACGTCGGGTCGAATGCGTGCCCTGGAAGCGCCGCTCCAACGACGAGATCCGCGCCATCGACAAAGTGCGCATGAAGGTGCTCGACCCCGGATCTCCCCACATCGACCTCAAGCGACTGGAAGAGGATCCGAGTGGCCGCCGGACACGTCGTCACAGCCGTGGCTATGAGCGCGTTCAATGCCGGCACAAACTGCCCCCAGTGCGTTAGCGCGACGATCTTGACCGGGACGTGGCGCCCCTTTGGACTCGCGGCCACGGGGGCTTCCAAGTGCAGTCGCAGTTTCTCGATGAGATCGTGCACGGAAGCGGCGAGTAGTGTTTTGTCCCTCGATGGGATGCCGATGGCCAGCACGATCGCGTCTCCGTACGCCAAGGCCCGTGAACAGAACGCTCGCACCTGGGAAACCACCGCATCGACGTCGATGGCGGCATCGTCCGAGTGGTTGTTCCAATGCAGGCGGGAGGCCACGACAGTCATCGGCCACAAGGATCGGATCTCTCAAGAATGAAACGAACACAGTAGACGTTTGTGCGGGTTGTTTTCAGCGACAACGTATCAATTTAAAAAGGGAAATACCGGTTAGAGGTTTGATTTCGACTAAAACAGCGCAGCGAATCAGGGTGAGCGAAGGTGGGTTAGCTAACGAGCATATTGTACTGTACCTTCCCACCTTCTCACAGCTCCAGATTCGCTGACAACAAGCTGAGGTGACAAAACACATTTCTGTGGGCTTATCAAGGTTCATACGTCCCCTGAACAACTTGCCGTCTCCGCATTTGAGATAGGTAGGTGCACTCTCTGGGGCTCCTTTCATGAAGCCAGCCACTACAGTCGGCCTTGAGCCAAAACCCAAGAGTCCAGGGAGTTTCAAGGTTCTTTACCGAGGGCGATTGCCTTTGTCGGCCGTGATGTGATTGGTTCCCTCCTTCATGTCCCACCCACCCCCAACCCCTCCGACTGCGAGGTTTATCCAATCCATATCGCCACATGACAAAATTTTGATGATAATAGTCAGAGAATATTCCGGAATACTGATACTTCTTCACTGCCAGAATCCCAAAAAATAGGGTTCCTTTGAGCAGTTTCACGCAGCTGTGCGTTCCCAAACATCGAGGTTTTATCCAAGTCGAAACCAAAGCCCTTTCTATTCCCAGCTGGGTGGTCCCTTGACCGACTGACTGACTGACTGCTGCCCCCTTGTGACATTGGCGCTGCCTGAGGCCAGTTCTCCGTCAAGCATCCAACGCAACATAGCCCCCGCCGCCGGAAGTTGCGACGTCGGGCCTACTCAGCTCATTTTAATCGCCGCCGCTTTCGTCGCCGAGGTCGCGGTCGTCGCCGAGTCGAGTGGGATCTGTCTGACGAGCGCCCACAGCGCCCACCGCCCCCTCCTCTGCGTCCCCCACACGCCTTCCGACACCGCTACGCCCTTCTCCCTCTCCCTTCCCGGACACTGGCGGTCTCCCCATGCCCCTCCGCAAGTTCGAGTTCCTGTCCCTCGTTGGGCGAAAGAACAAGCAGCAGCAGCAGCAGCAAAACCATGACGACCATCACCATCATGGCCCCCCCTCGGCCGCCCCCTCCGTGTCCTCGCTGCACCATCCCTCTAACCAGGCCTACCCCCCGAGCTCCTCGTCGGCGTCGGGCTATGGGGCCAGCAGCTACA